>PNEN01000391.1:164024-200311 GCA_002933655.1 Cercospora berteroae | reverse complement strand
TGTGTGTGTGTGTGTGTGTGTGTGTGTGCTGTGCCTAGTGGCGCTTGTCATGTGTTCTTGCGATTCATGTGTTTGATGCTTGAAGTCAGCTGTGAATGCGGTCCACCTGCTACCTACTATGGGAAGTGAGGGCAACGAAGGACAATGGGCTCGATAGTGGTGGAAATGATTCTCCGATCCTCCGGTCTGTAGCAACGGCAAATAGTAAAGCCTGCGGACGATCAATTGCGCTCGTGGAAAGTGGACCTTTCGCCAGATGTAGAAAGAAAGTACAAGCAATTACCAAACCTCGGATCAGAGTTTCCGAATTGTGCACCACCATCAGCAATGACACACCACCGCCAAAACCCTCACCACACTCATAAATCCTACCTTGACCCAAGTCCGGAGGCACAATGCTCTACGTGTGACTATATCGGAAAAAGCACACATCAGCCATAAGATCCAATGAATATGCCACAGCGCCGAATCTCACATGCACAAAAGCGAGCAAAGCAAGGAACCAGATTGCGTCGTGTAACGTGGAGAAAGCCTCGAAACGAACCACGGCTCCGAGCCACCCAGCACCAAAAAAGAAGCCCTCCCTCGTCGTTGCTGTGTCGACCGGGACCCAGCTTTCTCATTCCCCGGATGATGATGTTTATGTCGACAAACAACCAGATGCGTAGGTCATATTTCGCGGGTCGGTCTTGCGCAGTTTGCATATGGCGTGGAGATGGGAAAGTCTTGCCGTCCGGTTGAGGGAAAGTTGTTGGGCTCTGTGATGGAGGTGTGGGCTAGTTGGTGGCTTCCCGGCTCGGGCGTGGGAGAGCGAAGAGGGGAGAAGCTCCTCTGTTTGGTGTGAGTGGTGAGAGCTGGCCGAGCTGGGTGGCACGAATTTGGTTCAGCATGCAGCTTGTGCGAGATGCCGCGATTGGGCAGAGAACGACGAATTGGTTTTTGACGTGGTGTTGCGATGGCCGAACGAGGACGAGTGACCTGGCCCTGCTTCTCGTTAGGATTGTGATGAGTTGTGCCTGACGGCGATATTGTTCGTGCAGGCGACCATGCTGAACTTTGCACTGCGCAACGATGAGCACGAGAGCTGCAGGTCCTTCGTAGCCCGCCTCACAGGCCAGCCTGCAGCGTGCGTGTCCTGTCTGAGGAGATATTTTCGGATCTCGGCGGCGCGGTTACACGTGAGCCTGGGCTTTTGGAAGCCACCACAGTGGAGAGCTCTGCGATGATCTTGCACTTCGGTGTACAGAGCTTCTCGGAGGATTTCGGTATGGTCTTCCTGTCGCTGCGTCACGACTCACGAGCGATGAGATCGACTTCGGTCACCAGAAGCCTGCGTGCAAAGCACCATGGTCGTCTTGACAGACGCCGCATTGGCTACCCTGGTTGTGAATGCATGCGCGTGTGTGGCCAATGCTGTGGATGCCACCCTACAGCTGTGGTGCTTTTGAGGGGAAACGACCAGGAGGGTGGTCTATCCCGTGGACTTGCATCGTACGACGCAGCCGTCCGCGGCAGCTTCTGTAGTGGACCAATGTTTGACGCGTTTTGGCTCGGTGGTGTTCATGGTGGTGTGCTGTACAGCTCGCGCTATCACGGTGCTGCATACGGAGGTCAGCTTGTATCTTGCAGCGCATCTACAGTATCGACAGCACAATAATAGCCGCAGTGTGAGAGGCATTGCAGAAGGCGAGGTCGTCCAATAAGGCACGGGTGTCCAATGGGAAGATAGCCTTCCACGCATGGTCCCAGACGGGAAATGCCATTGAGAATCTCGCTTTTCCACTGCAACCAGAGGATGGGAGCTTCAAGTGAACAGGCGTCGTGGAAACCGGGGAGGAGCCCGCGACGATCTTGAAGGCATGGCTTCCGTGGACAGCGCAGACGTTTCGTCGCTGCAGCCCAGTTTGAAGAGTTCGGAGCCATGGGCAACGCCAACGACGCGCACCCACCATCGCGAGCTCGAAACGCACCTGTGCTCGCGGTGGATGCTTTCACGGCGAGGAGATTGCTGGCTGTGCACCTTGCACATCGCCCGCCAGGCCACGCTCGAGCGGTGGTGATGGTTTTGCGCAAGGCAGGTCAGGCCTGCTCCTGCGCCCCACGTCGCAGGTTCCGTGAAGAGGGCTGCCCTGCCCTGTCGTCGCAGCGGACTGCGAGTACGGGCGGGCGGTACATGTCGTGTCGCAGGTGTCTCGGCACTTCCACGAGCACCACGGTCCACGGTGCAAGCATCCGCGGCGCGTGCGCGCCAGGAACTCGTTGATCAACGACGAAGGCTGTGGTGCAGCGCCTCTGCCGCAGATTGCTCGCACGTCCGTCCGTCCTGACGTCGGGCCACTCGTCACCCATCCTGATGAAATCGCCGAAATACGCTCTCACGGGGGCCAAAAAGCAGCTGCACGAGGGCGGTCACAGCGGCGAGCATGTGCTTGCATCTGGGCCCAGCCTCTTCCGATGCGCGCAGTCGAGGATGCTGACGAATGGCTCCGCGCACGAAGAAGCTCCGAGTGCCCGCAGCACGGCGTCGCATTCGGGAGAACTCACGACGCTCGCCTGCCGGCGGTCGGCGTGCGAAGGAGGCCCGGGAGTGAGATGAGCGTGCACGCTGGTCTTGCACCCTGCGTCGTCAAGCGGCCAGGTGAGATGCAGTAGTGAGAAGTCGTCGCGACGCATTGGCTCGAGCGCCGACGCGAACAATGGAAAGCGACGCGTCGAAGCGCGTCAAGCAGCGCAGTCACCTGCCAGCCTCCGCATGTGCTCGTCGACTCCAGCACACAGCGGCGCAGCTCGTGAGTGGTGAGCTTCATGGCCAGCAAAGTGCAGCGCGGAGCCAGGAGCGAGCTGTGCTGGGTGGAAATTCAGCAACGTGGGCCAGTCACGGGCGAGTGCATTCTGCTACTGCAGCACTATACAGGCGTCGAAGCCCTTCGCGGGCCTGGCTGCACGCCGCTCCACCCCAGCATGCACTGGCACAGGAGCCGGGCTGCTGCGCGAAGGGGAACAGCACAGAGGCGCCGTCTGACCGCTGCAGTGGTTCGTGACGAGAAGCAGCAGCAGGAGCAGCAGCAGCAGCAGCAGCAGCAGCAGCAGCACGAGAACGAGGCTGTCTGCTGCGCTGCGAGCTGCCGTGAGACGCGCGAGCTGCCCGTTCCAAGGCCGTTCGGCGGGCCTGCGCGACCGGCTGCTGCTTGCTCGCCGTGTCGCAGCGACGTCGACGCGCGCAAAAGTCAATCGTCGACTGCGAAATGCGACGCGACGTGCTGTGCCGTCAACCCAGGCATTGCGGGCAGGCTGACACTGCGATCGCAAGGAAGGGCCGCGCGCGATTCCCAGAGGATGTGGGATGCGAATCTTGGGTGTGGGCTTGTGCGCTGCGTAGGTTTTAGCGTGCCCATCACCGATGGCAAGCGCCATCCAGCACGCCCCCGGCCCCAGTCTCGCTTGCTTCCTTTTGGCTGCGCTTCCCGTCTCGCCCGGCCTGCGCTCCCACACAACGTCGCTTTCTCTCGCTGCGCGCATCATCCACCACACCCACCCGACTCCCCAGGCCGCCTTTCTTTCTTTCTACTCCTCGCACGCCGCCCACCAGTTTCCTTGCCCGCCCACCGCTCTGCCACCGCGCGCGCGCTCCTCCGCCAGCGACAGCGACGACATGCACTCGACCTAGCGCCCACGCGAAGCGGATCCCAGCGCCTGTCGCGACAGCGCATCGCGAACACCGTGTGCAGCCAGCGGCCCACCGCCCGCCCGCCAACAGCACCGCAGTCACACCCGCGCACGCTCGCCAACCCCATCTGTTTACCCAGCAGTCGCCATCGCTGTCGCCATGTCGCCCACGCGCCCTTCGCTTTCCATCCAACTTCCGCCCGTCCACGAATTTCCCTGCTCTCCCACCACCATGCCCAAGACGCCCGAGGCACAACTGGACGAGGCCGAGCGGGCAGTAGATCCGCCGCCGCCGCCTCGTCCGCAGACATTCAAGGTCAAGAGGAAGCGCCCCAGCGCGCCCTTCCAGGAGCCCGCCATGCTCGACACCTCCATCATCCCGACCATTGAGATGTCCGAAGTCGAGACGCAAATGTCCAGTCCGACTCTGCAGCCCACGTCAGCACACCTACTTTCACCCCTGCCGCTCTCCTCTGTTCGCGCTTTCACTCCGCCCAAAACTCCAGCGCCCCGGTTATGCACGCCCTTCAACCAGTGGGACGCCGCCGCAGACGAGTGGGACTTGATCGCCAACGCCAAACCAACATACCAGCGTGCCAATTCCGTCTGTTCCTCCTTCTCCGACTCTTCAATCTCTTCATGCGGCAGCTCCGCATTCTCCATGCCGACGGGGGGCTACGACAGCCCGTCTTCCGAGACAACCGACCCGTTCATGGACGACGATTTGACGAAACAGCAAGACAAATCAGATGTCTCGCCCACGATCCCAGCAGATGCGCCGCAAACGAAGCGCATCAAGACTCGACGCCACGTGCAATGGACGCCACAAATGGACGACCACCTGTGGATGACGTTCATGGCCTTTCTCTCCGATCCCACCCTCACCCCGTTCAAAATGCTACCAGGCAGTACCCCGCCAATGGGCGTATGCGATCAGGTTGCGACCAAGGCCAGACGAACGTGGAAATCTCGCAAGGTTCTTCCGGCAAACGCAGGCTCGATCGACGCCGCACTGAGCTTGGACTATCGCCAGCGAGAAGGTTCTCCCGACACGATCCGCCCGAGCTCGTTTCAGTCCACGCAATGCAGGTGGCCAAAGGCCGCCGCGACCCGACGTCGACTCCGAGAGCTCTGTTCGAAGCGGCCGTCCATATCGGCTCACTACGCACGCATGTTGCGCACTCGTTCCCCATCACCATTTGATACATCGAGCCCACCTGCGCATCCCGTCCAACCGGTGTCCCTTTCCTCTTCTTTCTTTGACATGCACAAGTCACTCATGACTTCAACCGCGCCATCCATGCAACCAGGCGGCGTCCTCGCACAGCTGGCCAGTGATGAGCCCCCACCAGCTCCGAGACAGGTATGGCAGCCACGACCAGAAGGATGGTTCGATCGCATCCCCAGGTCCAAAGCTCATCAAAAGAGCGCTTCGCTACAGTCTGAACTGCAAATCCACGTCCAAGACATGGAGAGTCGGACATCCACCGTCCTCGCGTCACCTTTCGCTGCCGACTCTGCCACTAGCCGAAGTCAATTGCTTCACAGCATGGCGACCACGAGATCACTAGGTCGTACAGAATTCAACGGCCGATCCTTGGACTCACCTTTCGACTTCAAAGTGGGAGCACCGACAGACCGACGGTCCCGAAAACGCCGTTTCCGCTCTGACGAAGAGAAGCCTCGCCGTGGTGCACTGGAAGATGTCTTCGGTCCACCCGTCGAGCAACGACCTATCCTCCGCAATCGTGGTTTCAGCGTCGGTACTGCTCTTAGCGGGGAACATCTCACCAATCTCTTCACGCCATCATCATCAAACGGAGTTGACCATGTGATGCTCGATGCTGGCCCAGGTGGCGACGCGCCCATGGGCAGTCGCTCCGCCCCGCGTCGCATGATTGAGCCGGTGCCACGTCTTCTGTCTCCATTCGTCGAGACACCACCACCCAGTCGGCAGAGTAACACCTTCCCTCGCGTCAATCTGTTACCCACAATCACCAACCAGGCACCTTTCCACCAGCAGTTGCTTCAACTTCAGCACGAGCACGCCAGCAACATGGCCAACCGATCTTGAGATCTGCTTCCAACTTGCTCGACCTATCCAGCCATATCAGCATTGCATAAGCGCGGCGCACTCGACAACATTGCATAACCCTAGCATAACCTGTACTCTGATCACTGCATCACGCAAAGATAGCCGACACATTCTCGGCCACGACCATAACGATACAATGACATGACCACGCCCGACTCCCGATCAGCAGTCCGGAGTGAGATGACGGCAACAGCATAACTCCTCTTCTCGACATGCCTACCCCGGTTGTCCATCACTGCCTCATGATGGCAGGCATCTTGATCTTCTTCTCTTTCTTTTTCACTTTTCTTCAATTCTACACAGGAATCGGGAACGACATAATTGGCGGCGTATGTGGAGACGAGCAGATGAGGCCAGATCTATCTTGTTGAACGGCAATATGAGAAGAAGATTTTCGGCGGAGCTCTTCGGATGAAGCTGTTGCGGAGGTTGTCACATACTGGCGTTTTTCCGTCTTTTCCTGTTTGCTTGTATGTACTTGCCTCTTTTTGGATTTCTCTTTTGTTGGGAACGCGGACACGATATGAGGATGACGAGCTCCGAGATCATGAAAGCGGTGTTCGGAGTCTTGTTTCTCTTCCTCAAAACGGTGGCCACGAAGTAGATGAAAAAGGAAAGAGAACGTCACACAGCGGGCAACGGAGATAGCTCCCCAATCAATGAAAAGAGCTTTGACAAATATTTGACAAATCTGAATCTTCCCGGTCGTATTTTGTCCAGTACTCGAGTACCTGTTTAGCCAGCGTGACGAACCTAACGGAAGGAATCCTTTTTCTGCGTTTCCTATCGATATCGGAAGGACGGCCGTTGGTCTGACCCCAGGTTTCGACGTCACCTGCCTACCACGCGTCCATCTTCCACGTTTACTTCCTTCCACACTTCTCACGCGTCACATCACGACATGACAATGGCCTCCCCTCCAGAAGAAGACCTCCCCTCCAGCATCCGCATCATCTCCCTCAACTGCTGGGGCCTAAAATTCATCTCCAAATTCCGACACGAACGCCTCCTCGAAATCGGCCACCAACTCGCCACCGCTTCTCCCCAACCCCAAATCGTCGGACTCCAAGAATGCTGGACTCAACAAGACTTCCTCGCCATTCGCTCTTTAACTCAACACATCCTCCCCTATTCCAAATTCTACTGGTCCGGAATCTTCGGCGGCGGCCTCGCAATTTTATCCGCATGGCCCATTGAAGAAAGTTTCATGTTTCGGTATTCTTTGAATGGAAGACCGCAGGCTTTCTGGAGAGGAGATTGGTATGTGGGGAAAGGGGTTGCTTGTGCGAGGATTAGATTTGGGAAAGGAGAGAAAGAGGTGATTGAAGTTTTTACGACGCATTTACATGCTCCGTATGAAAAAGAGCCGAATGATAGTTATATTTGTCATCGGACGGCGCAGGCTTGGGAGTGCGCGAAGTTGATGCGTCATGCGAGGGAGAGGGGGCATGTGGTTGTGGGGTTGGGGGATTTTAATATGGTGCCTGGGAGTTTGGCGCATCGATTGGTTGAGGGGCATGGGGGTGTGAGGGATGTTTGGAGGGTGAAGTGGCCGGAGAGTTTGGAGGGGAGTGCGGAAATTGTATTTGCGGGGGGTTTGAATGGGGGGAGGAAGGTGCCGAGTGCGAGGGAGTGTTTGGATGAGCATGGGGCGACTTGTGATTCCAAGTTCAATACTTGGAGGTGGAGTGAGCAGATGAGGAAGTATTTGCATCGGGGGAGAGAGGTTAAAGAGACGGATCCTGAAGAGGAGGATTTGAAGGCGAAACGACTGGATTATATTTTCTTTGCGGATAATGCTGCTCAGGCGGGTTATGGATGGGAGATTCAGGATGTGGAAGTTGGGATGAGAATGCGGCATCCGACTTTGAAGTGTTCACTGAGTGATCACTTTTCGATTGAAACGACGTTGGTTCGGAAGCAGCAGCAGTCCACAACAACGGCAACGGCAACAAAATCGACGCCACTGGTCAAGCATCTTCCGCCAGCGACATATGCTCTCATCCAGGACATGGTCGCCTCATACGACCTCCGCGAACGCAAACAACGCAAATGGCGAATCGCGCACTTCTTCGCCTCCTTCTCCATCTCCATCGGTTGCCTCATCGCAGTCTGGTGGTCACCGCGAAATTATGTCGCATTCCTTCTCATGCTTTTCAGCACACTAGGTCTCAGCACAGGAGTCATCGACGGCCTAATGGGATTCTTGTTTGTTGGAAGCGAGCTCCGTGCTTTACGAGAATTCAAGTACGAGATCGATCTTGCGGCGGAACAAGCGCGAGAGCGAAAGGAGACATCACCAACGAGGGATAGTGATGTCGTTGGAGGAATGAGGACGGAGAGCAGTGCGCAACTCCTAGAAAGTGAAGTCACAGACAGAGAAGAAATACAGAAAGAAACAGGCGTCGAGAGGAGACGATAGGCGAAAACGAAAACAAAATGTATAGAGAGACATTGAACATTCAATCGTCATCGTTATATAGATGCAACTAAGCTAATTCTATGCAAACATATCCTGATACTATCCTATACTGTCTAATCTTCTTAGTCATTGCAGACAAAGTCTGATTGATTAAATAGTCGATATTTCCTGGTGGTGATAGGCGTACTTTTGCGTTTGGGTATCGCAGAGTGCAAGAAAACGAGACGGGAGAAGCCAAAATTCGTTTGTCATTAAATCGTTTCATCATCATGAGAAGTTTCGTGGTGGTAGCTAACACCGAGCAGACAGATCACAAAAATCTAACATGGCCCACGCGAGTCGAGAATCTCGTTGTGAGCTGAGGATGAGGGCCGTACACTCCTCGAATGCTGTAGCGCTTGAGGTTGTCGAGATCGTCATCGTCACCATGGGGCCTTCGATAGGCGTTGGGCTTCGTGGTAGTTGCGATGGGGGTTGCCGTGGTCGCATGCACAGGAAGATCGCGAGTCTTGGTGGCAGGGGCTTTCCCTTTCGCTGGTCGCTTTGGGTCGGCTAGTCAATCTTTCTCCAGATTCAGGCTTCGAACTTGAATCTCGCTGTCTTCAAGAGCGGCGATCCAGAGACATCGGCTGAGTGCTTCCGGTTCTGGGTGGAACGTGTATCTCGAACTAGCCTCTATCAAGCGTAGGAGATTCTTTACAATCGCGGCTGCCGTTTGATATCTTTCGAAGTTCACAAGTGACTCTTTGCCTGGGGCTGGCGGATCAATGCGAGCCGACTTGAGCGCGTTAAACATCAAGTCATGTGTGTATAGACCGATGAATGGAATGATACCATTACCCGGCATGGCTGTCTCCATCTCTGCACGGAGCTGATGGAAATTGCGCAGCGGACGGCAGAGCTGTTCGAGCTGTTCCAGCATGTGTTTCTCACGAAGAGCCACAAGAGACCAGGTCATGGTGAGACGGCTGATCTCGTTGGACAGCAGGGCGAGAGTGATTTGGTACAGCGATGCGTAGTTTCGCAGGCGGTGGCAATGACTTGCGATGTGAATGTATTTCGTGATCGCCCTCGCCCGCTCGCTTGGGGCCTCTGTGAGCACAATCTCTGAGATGCACCATTTCACAACGAGATTGAAGCGTGCAATCACAATGTCAATGCCATTGGACGTTTCCTTGTTCAGATAGTCGACCCAGTTGCGAATCTGAGGCGGACTCTGCTGCCAATTGAGGCTGATCAAGTCCTTCCAGTCCACTTCGTCCAGTGCATCCTTTTCGATGATTGTAAGTTGCTCTGCGATGACTTCAGACTCATAGGCCAGCACGAATGGAATATGATCCTCATGAGCTGTGGTAGCATTGTCTTCCACCGAAGGGCTTGGAGTAGTGTGAGCTCGATTAAATGTATCTCCTGGACGTCGAGGGAAAGGCTGGTTTGAGGCAAGTTCTTGGAGCTTGGGATTGCTGATCTTCTGCTTCAGTGTCTGACCCGGTCGCGCTGGCACAGCTCGAGGCAAAAGTTGTCTTCTGTCTGGCGACTCGAAAGTAGGCTCTGCGATTGTAGATGGCGGTGTAGCCGCTATTGTCTCGAGTGGTCGCGAGGAGAAGTGCCGCCTGTTGCTTGTCTCGTCAAAAAAGTGTCCATGTACAACAGCACCGTTCTGATACTCGTTGTCTGCAATCTCGGTCGATATATCGCTGATACTGCGGTCGTCATCCAACAGGAAGGACCTCTGATGTTCCCAAGGACCAGGTCTGAAACTTGGGATCGCAGAAGAGCCCACCGAGGGAAGGCGAAATCCTGCGGAATTGGTGTTTATGCTGAGCGGTGAGTGTACGTACGCGATAGAATCTGGCGTCGAAGCAGATGTATACGGATCAGTGATCGGATATCGACTGAACCTCGCAGTCGTTGGCACTACTGAATTGGATGGGCTGGATTCGGTTGTCGCAAGATGCCTGCCTGGCTCCTCACGTGGCTCTGCTTCGAACACAAATGGGAACCCGGCATTGGTCCCAGAGGCATGGAAGATGCTGGCGCCCTGCGTCTCGGTCACCGGTGTACCCACGTTGGGGTGACTACTCTGGATGGACGGCGAGATTTTCATTGGAATATCACCATAGACAGGCTTCACGTCGCTGGCAGGTAGCTCTCTAAGCACTGGAGGGCGTGGATGAGGTGATCTGGAGTCATCGCGCCCAGTCACCGATGTGGGCTGCGTGGTCGCGGGTTGAGATTTTCCCGACTCGTCTGAAGCTTCAGACGAGGAACCAGATCCTGCAAACCCGCTCATAGACGGGCTTGGAATCTTGCCTTCTAATTTCAGCAGGGCATCTTCTATGCCACCAGCACCCTCAAACTCCATGTCCGGAATTCCTTTCAGCCTCCTGGCCTCCGATTCGAACGAAGGTCTCAGCACTGGCTGCGAAGAATGCGTGGCCAGCAGGACTACCGAGTTCTTCTTGAGCTCCTCCAGATCTGGAAGAGCAACGCCGCCGTCCTCAGTTGTTCGCTTCGAAGCCGTAAGCGCACGGGAGAAGGTAGTCGCCAGCGAGCCCTCCGATCTTGGTCGAGGCTGTACCATCTCCAGAGACCGAACATGGTTGACATCACGCAGATTACCACCAGGTACTCTTCGCAGCTGCTGTGGCAGTGCTTGCAAATCCAATCCCGACATCACTATTGATGACTTGCGGGCTTGACCGGCATCAGTGTACATGGCACTATGACCTCGGCGACTACTGTCTTCGGCGCTCCATCTGTCGGAAGAGCTCAGAAGATCGTGCATACGAGCATCTGAAGAGCGCCAGTGATATTCAGGCTCACCAGAAGCCGTGCGAGGAGGTCCTTGAGGGATATGCGGTGTGCTCGAAGACCTTGATAATGTTGCACGATTACGGAAAAGTGGTACCGGCACCATCTCTGGAGTCATGCTGTGGAGTGAAGGTAGAGCGCCCGACATCATGGGTAACTCTGGTGCACCAGTGGCGTCCACGATGACTATCGATCTGCTTCCGTTTGTGACATGTGTGTCTGGACGACTGAAGTCTCTGACCTGGAAAGATTTGGCTTGGCCGCTCGACGGCTCACCACTCGACGGTTGTGTAGGCAGTGATTTGTCCTTGGTTGCGGTTTGTGGCCGAGATGTCTGCGAGACCTTTACTTCACCCGAAGGCACTTCTGCAGAAGGCACTTCCTGAATGGGAGTTACATCAGTGCGTGCGAATTCGTCCCATGCGCCTTGATACGACCTCTCGATGGCAAGACCAAGCACATCCAACCGCGCTGTCCCCTGCAGCTGTTGCCAATCAGGTGAGCGCCGCTTGTCTGGCCTGTGCCTCTCAGTGCCATCCCGTGAGCCTTGTGAGCCTTTGGAGCTCGCGCTTCGGGCTGGCGATCTGCTGCCGCTTGTCTTACGAGTGCTGAGCGCACGCTTCACTTCCACAACAAACTTTCTGACTCCAAGGTTATGGTTGTGCACATCGTTGTCCAGATCGCTGCCGGGAAATCGCCCTTCGTTTAATTCTGGCCCAGGCGTAACCGGCACAGTGGTATCCACGGTGGGAGGCGACGGTTGTAGCAAAAGCCCGCGCACCAGACCGCCTGTCACTGCAAACGAAGAAAGATCTTTCAGCTCGATCTTGTCAGCTTTGGGCGAAGCAGCTAATGGCGTGCGCTTGTCGCGTAACGCATCCGAGAAGCTGCCACTCCGTTTGTGCTGCCTCGGTCTAGAAGCCTTTCTTGCTTTAGGAGGCACGCCTGCGATTCGCGGCTCCGGCTTTTCCCTAGCTCTTGCCGATGGACGAATGTATCTTAAGAATGGTACCGAACATGAAAGGACTTCGAGACTCTCCGCACTCTGAGGTGATGCGGGAATGCTGGCTGTGCGATTCGTGGTTACAGTTGAACGTTGGCCAGGCTCGTTGCCGTTCGCCAGCGCCATGTGCCGGGGAGGCGGCTGGTCGGGAAGCTGAATGGTGGTCATCTCGAAGATCGAGCCGCGATATGTGGTTGGGCGAATCGAGAGCGGAAGGCTGAGCGCAGAAGCCGCAGCTGGGGTTCCATTTTGCAGGCGAAGGCCACCGGGGTAGATATCTGTGTCTGCAGACGTCTCTAGGGCGTCAGACGAAGACCAGTACAAGGCACACGTTCGCCGCCAGCACTTTTTCAACTCTGAGACAATGTTCATATCGCCTCCACCATGGTCGGGACGCTGTCGAAGAACAGCAGTGAGCTCGTTGACGTAATCACAGAAGTTTTGTCTGAACGGCGCATCGTCCAGGAAGTCATCGGCAAAGTAGTTCAGGATCCAATGCCGCAGAGCTACAAAGGTTCTCACTCTCGCAATACGGCCTCCATCGTTGCCGCTGGTCAAAGCCCACCTCAGTCTCGCGAACAAGTAGTCGAGCAGCTCTTCTGATTGCATGAAACAGCGGAATGTCAAGAAGAAGTCCGCCAGAAGCTCGTAGTCCAAGAAGTCGGGCGAGGTGATTTGAGCGATCAGACGCGCTGGAGTAGCCGCAACGATGCGCCCTGACGTGGGATGATAATGGACGAAAGCCGGATTGTCCAGATTTGATTCGATCTTGTCGAACGAGGAAGGTGTAATCAGGCCAATTGTCGACGGCCTGTTGGAAGCGTAGGGTGTCCCGGCGATGATGCTTCCTGAGTATGCATTGGAAGGATGCACATAGAGCTGGCCATTTGATTGAGTTGCGATCAAACTAAGACCTCTTCCTGGTGGGATAGGGAAAATCTTCTCATATTCTGCTTGAGAAAGTACCGAAGACGGAACTGTGGACGTGGTGTAAATTGAGCTGTGCAAGGTCACTCTGCCCCCATTGCTGAATCGTGGGGTTCCGAGACGATAATGCGGTATGCGCACGCCCAGTTCGCCTCGGTCTGTGTCCGCAGAACTTCGACGCCGCCGCCTCGGTCTTTCATTCTTTTTCGTAGGAAGCTGAAATTCGTGCGCATCCAGCCTGGGCTCTCTTTCGTTCACGGTCGAGCACGAGGCAGATCGGGTCATTCGTCGCTCCTGCAAACCCTGCAAGGTGATGGGCGGTATCGAGGATCGTGTTTCGAGGTGCGCAGTGGTTCTCGAGCGCGACAAGCGAGGAGTCCGGATGCCAGAGTAGACGGAGGAGTGGAGTGAGGCATGATCTGCGCGTAGCAGGGGCTGTTCGCCTTGGTCTGCATAGACGTAATACGAATCCCCGCTATCCGCCGTCGCCGGCGGTGTTGCTGGAGCATAGTTCGGATTGGGGTGTGCTGCGCGACTGGGCTTTAGATACAGCACTCCGCCAGCACCCACGTTCACCACGGTGAAATGCTGGGAGTTGTCGTCGTCGTAGACGCTCGACTTGCCCAGCGTCGGCACGGTGTCGCTGCGCTTGTGCGCGCCCTCGAAGAAGCCGTCTTCATTCCTCCGGATTCTTGCCGAGATGGGAGACTTGGGCGATTCGGCGCGTGGAGTGGTAGCGTCGCTCTGCGTCCTCATGTGCTGTCGGAGTCGCACCGGTGGCCGGCCGAGCTGGGCGGTGTCCTTCTGGCGCCTTCTCGCGAGCGTGCCTCTGTCCATGATATTGTGAAGCCATTGACTTTTGCGGTGCTCGAGACTCTCTCGAGTCCTTCTGTAGAGGCTCTCCAGCTTGGCTACGTCAGCGCACCTCGCTCCCTCCACCGCGTCGAGATGGTCATGCACGGTCGAGTCAGTGGTTGTAGGTTTGATTGTCGGGCGTCATCGTCAGTTCTCGCGGCGACGCGTCCAGCTCTCATCACCCCACGATGCTGTGCTGTCGGCGCAGGTCATGTCACTGCCGTCAGCACGAGGGAGCGACGGCGAGAGACGCGAATACACCGCGCGAGGCATCTGGCCGCACCGTCTGGAGGGAGGCATTTCCCGGGCACGGTGCGAGCACGAGTGTCGCTCGCCTAGCTCTCCGCCATTGTCACCTGGACGCAGGGATCACGGTGCTGCGACCATGCCGGACCACTCTTCCGCCGACTCACGCGGCCAATCGTGTCGCCCTCCTCGCTCAGCCATTGACGTGATGCGCACCCTGCCCTCTGCCATCGCTGTGCTATGGCCGTCAACACACCCACGCCCGCCATTCTGTCCGATACCGCCATCTGGTCCTCCAACGCCGGCGCGCACCTGCCCTGCACCGCTGATGATCTGCGCGGCGAGGAAGTCGTGATTTTGAGCCGAGGCAGCCACCACCAGATCTGGCAACAGCGCAGGAGGCAAGGGCGAGCCCTGACCTCGGTCACTGGAGCTGCTTCCAGTCCTGTTCAGGCTCCCGCTCCCGCACGACACTCACTCCGCTGCCTTGGGCAGATGTACAGATGGTGCCACACAGTCTTCACCCTCAAGGCACAGCTGTGACAGCTCCAACATACACGGGCACGCCAAAGGGTCCGCGATATGGAACTCAGTCTCACATGTCGTGCATATCGGCTGCGCTGCACTTGCCGAGCAAGATCAATCCCGGTGCCACGTCTCTGGTTGTTCGCTGCCCAAGCATTCCGACTTCCACCTCGGTCACGCGTCCGTCGGCACTCCATCTGTCGTGTATCAGGCACCCAGAGTCGGGTTCCGCTCACCCGAAGGCCTGACGCCCTGACATCGAAACATCACTGTCACGCGACACACTTTCGACAGGCTTTGGTCACGCACGACCAGCACATCTGATCGGTGGCACAATAACTTGTTTGCACGTGCGGAAACAGGACCAATGCCCGCCTGTTGCCGTACCACGCCACGGAAGCTGTCAGGAACGTGAAGCCGCCACCTGTTTCTGGATCAAGCAATCGCATCTGCGGTAGCGAGACCAACACCGTCCCTAGAGCCACCGAATATGGCAAGTGCTCTCATGAGTGGTCGGGCGATGCGGGTTTTGACAGCTGCCTCGCATGAATGTGTTGCGCAGCCGACAATGCTGGACTCTTCTTTGCCCAAAGGGCCACAATTCCATTTTCTCTTCGCTCACGACAACAACGCGAAAACTTGGTGATGCCAGCCCAACAAGTGGAGAACAGCTCCTGCGACAGGAAACCTCGAGCTGATGAAGGGCACGGCCGACTCTGTCACAATCACAACTTTCACGTGTAGCTTTTCACGTCGACTTCGTAACAAAGTTCACGGCATGAGTACATGTGGTTGCACATACGACACAAGCTCTTCCATTATGCTTCTCGGCTCATACTTGGAGCCGCTGCGTAACAAATCTGCTTCGTCAGGTGAGTATCCCTTCTCCTCGTCCAGTTTCTTTCATGCTCCGAAACACAGCCCTTGACCAGCGTATATGCAAGATTTCAATCTTCCTTCTCTGATGACCTGCGTGGCACCTGATAGCCTGCCATCTCTGCGCCTCTATTCGCGACACGCCCATTATCCTGCATTCTCCCGAGGCACAGCGGAACCTAACCCGGCAGAATCCGCTTACGCTCAAAGCAGGCTGCGATCAAGTATAGCCAGGACCAGAAGGAGGAGGAGGAGGTAGTTCCGCGCAAGTGTTCTTGTTGGGGTCACAATGGCCGCATTGATACATATTGAAACATGGGTCGTAGGCACCGACGGGGTGTGGTGTGCAGGTGATTAAATAGCATTGAGGCCAGAGTTGTCGATTCTGTGGTACGGTTAGTCGCCAGTTCAATACCACTGAGTAGTGAAGCACGCGATGGTGCCTTCTGGGGAAGCGTCACTTACGAAGATCTCGCTAGGAGGCAACGCAACGGCGAGCTGAAAGAGGCAGAGCATCGCCCAGAATATCGTCGCCATGGATGTCCGCATCTTGGCTTTGCTTTGCTGATTCTTGCAATATGCTCCGAGTTTGTCTGGCTGGCTGGCTTCCTTTTCTGGACGGGAGCAACTCAAAAGAAGAACAAAAGAAGCTCGCTCACGGAAGACCTTGTCCGGAAGGAGAACTCCAGCAACACGCGGCTGCGCCGTTTACAACCATGGATGTCTTATATTCCAAGCAAGGTGGCACAGGTGGTGTCTGATGGGAGAGGAACGGCGGCGATCGATAGCGTGGCTGACAGAGCTGGGGTTGAGGCCAGTTCTGTGCAGAGCCGGCGGCACAAATCTTGGTCGGCATTTATAGCAATTCCTCTGAACGAGGATATACGGTCCTCGCCGACTTACCGTGTGCACCGTGTGTGGCTTATCTTTAGGTCCCGATGCGTTTCAGATGGCTTGAAGATTGGACACGTTCTGGAGCTCGAGCCTTAGGTTTGTTGCTTATGTTGTCCGACCACTTCCTCTTGGTCTGGCTGCGGGATGATAATCACTAGTGAGGATGGTGTGTGGAAGGATTACTGGGCCTCCCTTCCTTTCGGAATTTGCGATGTCTGGAAGACGCAGATCGAGCAATATCATCTTTGTTGTTCGTGAACAAGATTTACGAGAAAGAGGTCTGGAACGCACGGTGGCTTCGCTATTCTGGGAATCGTGAACTCTCGCCAGCATGACAACCTTTTGGAAGTTGTCTCATTGCCGGCAAGCTTCAAAACCTTAATCAAAACCCCGGCCACAACGCACGTTGTTCTTGCTAGGGCTGGAGAACTCTGACAAGGAAGGCCCCGGTTTCCTCCACGCGGCTGGAAATACATCAACTCAAACCTCACAGCCTCACCGCGGCACATCGCACGAAACTATGGCCGACCAAACAAAAACACGAGGGAAGTGTTCGACTTCAGTAAACAAAAGCTGACAGACAACATACAAGTACTGCGAAGCTAACTAAAATGTCTTCATCTCATCAATCAATCAATCAACCTCTCCCTTCAAATTCTTCACCCTCTTAACACCACCCTCTCCATCCATCTTATACAACCCATCGACCATCGTCTCCCTCCCAGCTTTCCCCTCAACCGGCAACTCATTAACAAAATGCCAATGCATTTTCTCCTTATACCCCTTCACTTTCCAATCATTAATCGTCCCACCCTCAGGAAAAAAAGGTAAAACATCCAAAGGCGCAGCATCATGAGCAATAATGACTAAAATATTTGGATCTGCGTCGATTTCCCAGAGTTTGCGAATACTCTCCATTGCGGTTTGAGGGTCGTCGTACCAGCTTTGGGTTTTGTCGGTGGAGCATTTGTAGAATGGGGTGGTGCGAGAATTGGTCTGGGAGGGGTGGCAGGCGGTGAAGGTGAGACAGGGGCAGGGGGTGGGGAGGCGGGCGTCGAGGACTGTGGTGGTGGGGAGGGGGTCGGGCATGGGGAGGAATTCGGTGGGGCGGATTACGCCTAGAATGAGAGAGAAAGGGGGTTTCCGTCAGTTCAGGACGCACGACGAAGGTGGAAAGGTAGGAGATTGTCAAAACTCACCAGTAAAATGACAAACATCCCCACCCATAAAAACCGCCGTATCCTCCGTCGTCCTCACCAAAGCCGAAATATGCCCCGTCGTATGCCCCGGAACATTCAAAATATAAACCGACCCATCACCGAAATAATCATGAGCTTGATATTTTCCAATCATGAAATCATCGCTAAAAGGTGGTTCCACGACATTTCGGTCTTTGAAATCTTCTTCGTAGAAGACGGAAGTACTTTGCGGGAAACCTGGTAAGAAAGCTGCTGTGAAACCTGGTCCGACGATGAGATCTGTTGAAGGAGAGAGACGGGAAATGTTGCCTGAATGGTCGAAGTGCCAGTGGCTGAGGATTAGGGCTTTGAGAGAGGGGACGTGGATGCCGCCTGAGGTTAGGATGTCGGGGACTTCGTGCGTGACGCGGAGGCCTGGGACGCGTTGGGCTACGACGGAGCTGACGGCTGGGACGACTGTTCAAGAGCGATGGCGTAGAATGTCAGCGTATGTGTCTCAGTAGTTAATGGCTTGGAGTGTAGGGCTTCTTCTTTGCTTACGATTCTCCCAATCAGCTCTACAGCCAAGATCGAAGAGGAGCTGAGCACCAGAAGGGTGAGTGATGAGAAAAGCATAAGTTGGTAAATTCAACCATTCGTGTCCATCAATGTGAGGTTCAATCAACGTCGCAGGCGGCACGACCAAGTCGCACGTGCAATTGATGATCGACACTTCACATGATGTGGAGCCTTTCGGTAACCCGATCGGGGTCGCTTGCTTCGGCTTCGGGTCGCTAGTAGACATTGTTTGTGCTTGTTGAAATGATATAAGTATGACTTGTTTTTAGAGTAACCTTGATGGTGCGACAGAGATTAGTTCTGCACTTCCAACTTTTAATCAATGCCTCTTCATCCATTCGAACGAAACCCCTCACCCCCTCTATTTTGCTGATCGGACCCCGCAGCGATGCTGTGGTATGCTGTCGTAGGAGCTAGCTCTGTCGGATAAGGTACTCCGATGTATCTCTCGAAGGGGCCGTATGCGAAAGCGACTCAATTCCTAGTACGTGGTACATGCAATGACTTGGCAAGTTCTGTTCTTGGAGGTGAAGATGGAGGTCACCTATCACCGCTGCATTCCCGACGCGTAGGCGGGCATTGGAGCTCCAATGTGCCACAATGCTCCCATGGACAACAAAACGCAGATCTTGGTATGTCGGACATGTAGAGCTCATCCGCTGAGCTGACTGATTACGATCGTGGTCGTTTCCCATTGAGCAGAGTGCCATTTCACCATTCGTGCAAAAAACCAACTCGCGAAATCAATATCCACTCCTCGCTAGGAAGTCATGTGCGGCCATGATACTTCCAGGTGTACTATAGTGGAGTGTTGTAGCATGGCTCGTGTTGGGCGCAAGGTAGTATTCGAAATTGGCGTTTGAGAAGAATGTCCTGCTTTTCGCGGGCACGCTGTTGTCGCCTTCACCACAAGTCTGAGGTCCAAGCGCGCGTGAACCAGTAGGGCCGCAAAAGAATGCATCTTCCTGTCCAGTAAGAGCGAGGACATCGCCTCGGAATCCGTCTGCTCGCTGCAGTCCAGAGAAAGCTGACACTATCTGGCCCAAGGTGATTGTGTCCTGATGCTCAAAGTCCCATTGCTCGAGCGCCGAGCTGAATGTGCCATCTTCTGCATAGTAGGCATCGCGCTTGCCTTGACGGGATCCGAACGCTAGATATCCTGGAGGCAGAGAACCGAACTTCGCAGGATTCTGGAGTTGTGCTGGAGTGACAAGAGTTAATAGGAGACCTAACCCGGCCTGGACAAGATTATAACTCCATCCCGTCAGTATCAAGGCGTCGAGGTCTGTGGGGAATTTCGTTGCAATGGCATTGCCAATAACCGAAGCCAGAGAATGACCAACAAAGATGACTTTAGAGGCTTTTGGTGCGAAGCTCAGCTCTCCTGCGCGGAGCTGCTGTACGATGTGATGAACAATCGCAGTCTGCAGTGGCTGCTGGACTTCAGTCAGCGGGTTGGCTTTCTGTGAGTCTCCAGCACCAAGATTGTCGATTGCGAGGACTGGGTAGCCAAGGCTAGTGGCGTATCTGCTCCAGGTCAGCTTCAATAATATACGCCATAGGCAGACCATCATACTCGACCCAGTCATACTCAGCAGTGCCATCAGGGTTCCCGGGTAGACCAAACCAGTAGCTCTACATTACATTAGCGGACGCCTCCTCCTCACAGGAGGAGAGACTCACTGAGTTGTATGGCACTCCATGAAGCAGTAGCTGAACTTCGGTGGCACGACCTGCTGGAGCCTGTGGACTCTGTTGAGGCTGACAGAACTTTGCAGCAATGTCGTATGTGCCAGAAACGGGGATAAATCCAGTCAATTGACCGAGCAAGCCAGCGCCTGATCCAAGAAATGAGAGCACGCCCGAGGGCGAGGTGAGATCAGTCGTGGGCGCGAATATGACGCGATTGCTCGCTCTCGCAGTCACTTTGATTGTATGAGAAGTGCAAGTCGCTCCAGCTGCTAACGATGGAGCCGTGGCCAATGCACCAAGAATCAAGCCGTATGCGCGCATGGTTTATAGCAGTGGCCGTGCTTATTAGTGATGTGTTCTGGGACTCGGTCTTGATGCAGTGCACCTGCGTAGGCTTCATTATTAGTACTCATCGAGCGGTGAAAGATCAGCGCCGCTATCATAATTCCCTCGGCATCTCACCAAACGTGCTCGATGCAGTGCAGCAAACTAGTGATGGCTGTCGACGTGCAGATGACCTAACTTGTAAACTCTCAGTTGTTCATGCTTCTTCTACTGATGTCTTGATCGCTGTGCCGAAAGCTCATAGAGTGTGCGTATCCTGTCCACGCATGGCGTAACGTACGCCTCGCATGCCAAGCCGTCACAGCGAGCGATGCGCTGGACGCTCCAGGCTACCAATAGCGCCTCTGGTGGAGGCCGACCGTCGTTTGCGCTGGAATACAGATGCCGTGCGCTCGTGGTCCCGATGCGACATGTTCGAGTCTGACACTCGAGGATTGAGACGCGCGAGCTCGCGGCCTCTAGACGTGAAACATGGCTGCAGTCGATCATGTGTGCTTCTCCATGCATTCAATGCGTAGCGAGCATCTTCAGAGTGGGGAGAAGCGGTGCTTGAGCACCGCATTGATACTTGTATTCTGCAGGGTTGGTCTCATGTCGTAGTCAAGACACACAGCGTGTCCGCATTTGATCAGCGCAAGCTGGTACCTGGACAACTTTCTCGTGACCAGAAATAGAACATGCGAGAACTCATGTCGTGCATCGTGCTGTGCGTTGGTCCCGCGGGTGATAGTCATGCCCATGGCCTCGACCACTGCCACTGCCACGCTGTGAAGATCAACATGTATCGTCAACAGGCGTGTAGCCTGCGCAGATCGCTGTTGATGGAGTTGGCTGGTCGGCGATATTGGTATGGCAACGGCCGACCGCGGGGCTGCGCTGGAGTGAATGAAGATGGTCCACGACCAGGCCGGGTCCTGGCCAATGGCAGGCGGGCGTTGGTGGGTGCGAGAAGAGCTTCCCCTGCGCTGACGAGGCTGCTCGAAACGGCCGCCCGGCTCGCCAGCTCCAACTGGACCACGAGCGTCGCCGAGATTGAGCACACCACCATGTCCTGGGCACGCGCTGATGATGGGAGTTGCGCTCTGCTGCGAAAAGGCGATGTGCAGCGAGCCGTCGCACCGCGGCCAGTGTGATGATGCACACCTCGTGGCCGCGCTGGCGGATCGTCATGATCCATCTTCTCGACGTCGCGATCAGTGGGCGAGCGAGCGGGCAAAGTCAAAACGCGGCGTAGACGCGCGCGCGGCGAGTGATTCGGTGGCAGAGGGTCCTGTTGGGGTCAACGCGGGTGCGCTAAATTGCGTTTAGCGAGATTGCAATGGGATGCATTCCTGGGCTGCACGACGGCCTCCTCCTCGTCGCCCCAAAGCTGCTGCTCGCTGCGCGACTCGCATCTTCACCTCGCCGTCGACCACCTCCCTCCCAGGGGCCTCACATTCCTTCTCCGCCCGCGCTGTCACAGCGTCGTCGCCGTTCGTTTGGCGACCTGTTCACCGCAGTCACTCTTTCACAGGCGTCGCCATTGACTGACGACGACCCTTTTCCCGGCCCTTGCGATTGTATACATTCCTTGCGCTGCGACAGCCCTTTCGAGACAGCCTCTTGCATTCCACCACATCTGCCGAACATCACTTGCCTTCTCGCTTTCTGGACCATTTCTCTTGACCAACGCGGCGACTCGCGCTCGCGCGAACATCCACCATGGGCCTTCACCAGCGACACACCCACGGACGCGTCTTTCGCGGCGAAGATGCGCGCGAGCAACTCATGATCCGCAAGCGCGACCTCCACGATGACAGGATCAGAATGCACGTGCCTGATGGCTTCGACGACGAGCAGGGTTCGGACGGCGGCGGAGCGTCGGTTGTCTACGTGACGCTGCCACAGACCTTCGATGGACCGGCAGTCTACTCTACCTTGACTGGCGAGTACGATCCGGAGGCGACCGTCCCTGCGAGGACGACAGGTGCTGTGGGCGGTGGGCCCAACTTCTACACCGGACCTGCATCGACCGCGAGTGCCACCAGAACGAAGGCCAATGACGATGACGATGATGATTCCGCTCCCACTTCGACCATCGTCCCGATCAGCAGCAAGCAGCAGACTACCTTCGCGACTGCCACATCTACCGGTGGCAGGTATGTTGGTGGTACGCCTATCCAGGCTACCAGTGCTGCTACCTCTACTCCAGCCACTGCCGACTCCTCGAGTGAAGGAATGACAGGGGGCGCCAAAGCCGGTCTCGCATTCGGCATCATCGCCATCATTGCCTGCGCTGCCGGTCTGGTCTACTTCTGCTGCTGGAGGAGAAAGAAGCCTGCCAACCCTGATGCTACGAATGAGAAACACCGTAGCTTTGCCGATGTGGGCGCACGAAGGGCTGAGGCGAACGGTGGCCTTTCTGGTGGCATGTCTGGTGGTATGAACCCTGTCGCATTTGCTCCAGGTGCCGGCATGGCTGCTGCTGCCGCCAACAAGCGCAGCTCGACCAGCACCGAACATTCGGCCCGCACTGCCTCCACCGCACCACGTCTGAGCCTGCGTCCTGTCACTCAATTCTTGCCCATGCTTGGCGACAACAAGAACAATGGACTTGCCAACACCAACGAAAAGCGCAACTCGGCATGGGAACGAACTCCATCGAACAACGGCTCAGATCCATTCGCTGACGCCACTGTGATGTCCGAAAAGCAAGCTCGTGCAGACAGTCCTCCAGCCAACCCCTTCGATGAACAACGACGCTCCAACGAGTCCGGTAACGGAGCAGCTGCCGCCGCAGGTGCTGTAGCTGCTGCAGGTGCCATTGCTGCCCACGGCCATCGCGACAGCGAACCGTCAACGCCTAGGTCAGCTCACGGCCCGCCAGGAGGTGCCAGAGGTCCACCACCACCAGGACAGCCAAACAATGTACATCGTGTGCAACTCGACTTCAAGCCAAGCATGGACGACGAGCTCGAGCTCATCTCCGGTGCCCTGGTCCGCCTACTGCACGAATATGATGATGGATGGGTAAGTTCCGCTCGCTGTTAGCTCTGAGTACCACTTCCATACTGACATGCTCCCAGGCGCTCTGTATCACGATGGACCGCAGCAAGCAAGGTGTGGCCCCACGCACATGCCTGTCTAAACTCCCCGTGAAACCACGACCACAAGGTCCGCCACCGCCAGGAGGCTGGCGCCCAGGTACTCCAAATGGTCAGCAGCGTGGCCCGCCGCCTCCACATGGCCCGCCACGAGGCCCAATGGGCCCTCCTGGTGCCATGCAACCACGTCCGCTAACACCATCATCTGCTCGCTCTGCATCCCCAACTGAGCAGAGACCAATGACAGCACGATCGAATGGATCCAATGGTCCTACGTCTCCACCGACCGGCTCCCAAGTGCCGACAAGGAAGCCGGTTCCTGGCCAGGCGATGTAGTCTCCAGTCAACACTACTTAGAGCGATCAATTTTGGATCCTTCTTGCATTGATGAATAACGTCCTGCTGTCCACGATTGCTTTGTCACATATATTACCGCGGCAACAGTTTGCTGCATTCCTGCGTCCGAGGATATCAGAGATGTTCCATCAAACAAACAACGACGGACGATCCCACCCTCTCGTGAGGACGACCACCGATAGCGTTCAGATTCAGCCTCTTTCACATTCAAGACGCAAAAGTTCTCCTTTTGCACCGCTGAGCGTTGCGCAAATTGGTAATACATTCGTTCGATGCTCGGTCGAAGAGGAGTCGACAGATAGTGGAGGAAGGGAACCGCTTGGGATGTTTGATGTGTCTTTCTGCTTTCTACGGTATGGGCAAGATTGCTGTGTCTTATTTTCTGTTCCTTGAGAATACCCAACTTTGTGCGGATGGGGTTTCCTCTATGTAGAATATTTACGGAAAAGAGCAACCAATAAGTTATCACAAATGTATCGTCGAACAGTAATGCGTATCGCTCTCTTCTCGTACCGCGCTACTGCATAATTCCGGGAAGCGGGCGGTGGTGGCTCAACAATGAGACAATAGACAAAGGATGCCTTTCTGCATTGGGCATTGCGCCTGTCGCGTTTGCACCGTCCTCGTCGGCGATTGCCCTCTCGCAATGCCACTGCTATTCCTACGCTGAAGTGCTGCGAAAATGGCCTGGGGTGAGGCCTCGTCAGAGCAACCCAATCAGAATGGGACGGAGCCACTTCCGGTGCGTCGCTCTTCACTTTCGAACTCCACTCCGCCTTTAAAACAGACAGTCACTCACTTTTGTACAGCGCAAAAAGCTAGTGCCCAAGGTTCCCGGAGCCGCAAAGTACAAGCGTTGGCGCGACGAGGCCCCGACAACAAAATTCACAGAGCAATGGCTGAGTGACTACGTGGAAATCACTGCACCATCACTGGCTCGCGCCTCCCTCAACTACGAACTCGAGGCTCAAGACATTGCATTGCTGCTGAAAGACGCCAACCTTCGATTTCGCGACAAATTCGGCAGTAATTTCCTAGATGTACTGAATGAGGTCCAGCAGTGGCTGTCAGGCGCATTACTGCAGTACTTCGCGCGTCCACACATCGCGCCGACGACAGATCTCAACGCGGATCGTAAGCTAGGCGCGCGGAATAGCAACTTCAAGAGCGCGCCGCCTACTATGCCGCCTCAAGTCGCGATGACCCCAATGCTGGGCCAGTGCTTGACAGCTATCAACGGCTACGTGCAAGCGCAAAACGAAGCACAACTCACAAGCATTCTGACCTTCGAGCCCCCCTTTCCAGATGACCACAGAAAGATGATTGAGGAGCTGCGAAGAGCCTTTCCCAGCGGCGATGAAGATTCGCTCGAGCAGAAGTGCACTTCGTCACTAGTGGCTGCTCGAGAAGGGTTTGGCGGCAATGGAACGTGGACTCCTTTCGTATCTTTTGTCACGACCTACCTCACTTACCTTCGGGACGTCGACCTCGAGCGGAATGGATATCTGGAGACATACAATGCTCTGATAGCGCTGCAAGAGAAAGCACAGAGCGCCCTGGTGCATCCAGCTTATGGCCACTTGATGCTGTTACCAGTTGTGAATTGCGCCAAGCTGGTATGTCGTCTCGCCATCGGACTCGACAAACAACCCGAGCTGATCGCTCATCTCAAATCCGACACGAACGACGATGGAGATGGCGGTCCCAGAGATACACTCCCGGAGCGGGCAGCGGATACTCTACGAAAGGCTTTCACAACCTGTCTCAATGACCGGACGTCTGGCCTCGGCAAAGATGGAAGACCCACTGGCAAGAAGAGAGGCATCTACAAGATCGCGAACATATGTCTGAAGATCTTGTTCCAATGCCGGAAGACTCGCAATGCCACGATGATCTTCATCAACATCGGAAACCAGTCACCTCCACTTTCAGCATACCCGCGCAGCGAACAAGTCACGTACTTGTACTATCTCGGACGATTTCTGTTCCAGACAAATCACTTCTACCGAGCACAAGAAGCCTTACAACATGCCTACGATCTCAGCCCGGCAGTCCCGTCATGCGTCAGGCAACGAAGATACATCTTGGTCTTTCTCACTACATGCAACCTCATCCTCGGCCGCTTCCCATCTCAAGCTCTACTTCAACGACCCGAGGCATTACACTTCCAGCAGCATTTTGGTTCAATCATGCATGCCATGCGAACGGGCCATCTTGCTCTGTTCCGAAAGCACCTGGACTATGACTCGCCTTCAGCAGATTGGCTCCTTCACTTCCGTGTGCTATTGCAGCTGCGGAACAGGTGCGAAGTGCATGTCTGGCGTGCTCTGATCATTCGCACCTGGCGGATTTCAGGAGCCAAGGGTCGGCCAGAACATGCGGGAAACACTCTTGTCGACATCAGCAAACTCACACAAGCCTTCGCCCTTGCAGAAAGGCTATCAGCAAATCCCCAAGCAGGAACGTATGTGGATCCAGATTTTGATGGTGCAGATGGTGTTGGAGAAGAAGAAGAAGATGACACATCGGTCTCGACGACCTCGGTGGAGTCCAAACTGTCGTCACTGATCAGTCAAGGATTCGTTGTCGGCAACGTAGTGCATGCGCAGCTGAAGCTTGTGATGCTGGGTATGAAGACGGGAAATGTCGTTGCTGCAGGATTTCCGCCGCCATGGAGTGTTGTCAAGCAGAGGGCGAGCGCGGATGTCCCTGGATGGAGGAAGTTACCTCAACTGGCTAGCGGTGGAGGACAAGTCATCAGTCTGAGCAGTGCTCGGCCTGCGGGATCTGGCTAAGGAATTGTACAAGAGCATGTGCAGTGTTGATACAGCCATGCATTCTATCTTGCTGCTTCTGTTGCAGATTGTAAGGCATCATCTTTCATTCCGTCCAGCTCGGCCTTGAGCCTCGCCAATCCTGCGTCAGTTCCAGTGCTCGCATCCTCCTCTCTTCTCGGCAACGAAGTAAAGTTCCACCGCGGCTGTGCTTCCATCCGCCTCTCCCCGTCAAAGGCACTCTCTGCACCCAGTCTCTCCCTATTCACCTTCAAATCAAAGACATCAAATCTCTGGTAACCACCCACCACATCATGAAACTGCTTCGGCTCAACACACTCGTTCAGATCCAGATCCGCATAAGCGATGCCCTCCTCTCCTTGCACCTGCTCTCCCACCTGCGCTCCAGTAGGATCCAAGAACAAACTCGCACCCTGCGTCAACGAGTCCAAAGTTTCCGCCGCCGAAGGCGTAAACTTCACAATCTCATCCCTCATCTCCCGATCCATAAACCCACTACACAAAACCCCAAAACACTTCGCTTCAAAACAATGCGCCGCCGTCCGAGTCCGATTCGCCGCCAAATTATCATACTGTTTTCCCATCACTCCCTCCTCACCAGCCTCAGCAGCACTACCATTCCCATTACCAGCAGACGTCGTCTTCGGCCTCCTAGTCGGCCACACAGCCGGCCAAGTACTAACATGCAACTGCTCCCCCTGCGCCATCAACGTCCACCTCGCCAAAGGATTCGTATTCTCCCCACAAATCAACCCTCCGACCCTCCCAATCCTCTCCGCTTCCACAACCTTCAACCCTTTCCCATCACCCGGCGCCCACGTCAGCTTCTCAAACCACGTCGGACACAATTTCCGATGATGATTCAAAATTTCTCCGGTATCAGAAATCAAAATCGAAGAATTCCATATACAGCCTAGACTACTTTCAGACCTTTCATTGAAACCTATGTGCGCGAAAATTTTGGATGAGGCGCAGGTGCGGCGGAGGAGGTGGATTTCTTTGGAGGATATGTGGAGGGATTGGGAACTTAGACGGTGGAAGAAGTGGTGGTTGTCGATTGGGGCGGAGAGGGCGGACCAGAGGGGGAAGGCCGGGATGTGGGTTTCGGGGAAGACGACGAGGTCGGCTTTGTTAATCGCGGCTTCTTGGATGAGGGTTATGGTTTTTTGGACGGTGGCGGGGGTGTTGAGGAAGATGGGGGAGACGTTGCAGGCTGTGGGAGGAGGTTAGTAACTTTTTGTTTCTGTGGGAGGTTTTCTAGTTGTGAGTCTTGACTTACCAGCGACGCGTACCTTGGGGAGCCAATTCGTCATCTTGAGCAGGATGGACAGAATCGACGCTTTTGTTTACGTCGTGTCACCAGAGTTCGCGTGTCGAATCCTAGACTTCACCTGATCAATGCTTGCTTGGCGCGGGGTAGTTAGTTCTTCCGTGGACGGAATACGGAAAAGGCTTGAGATTTCTTAACATGTCTATATGCAAGTGGTTGCATGATATTACAATATTCTCCGCTCGTGCATCTCAGCCACAGGCCAGCTGAGCTCTGACAGGTTCACCCGATGTCCAAGCGACCTGCCCTACTACATCTTCGCGAACCTCCAATCTGCTATCTGGAAGACTGCAACTAGACCTGCATCACAGGTCTAGACTGTTTTTCAAACCCATGATATGAATAGTATGATCTGTGACGGCTACGAACCTGATCCATAACCGAGCAAACCCGTTCCTGTACATTTCCTCCGCCCGTGCTAGTTCTACTGCTCATGCGAAGCGACGGCTATCCAGCATCCCCCAACTGTCACGCCTTCCGGCAAAGACAGATCATCTGAGTCATCATCACCGCTACTCTCGCTATCGCAATCATCGCTTCTAGGAAGTGATGTCAGCACTAGGGCTGGATTCTTCAGCTCTGTAGGGCTGCTGAAAGAACTTGGCATTTCCAGATCACCATGCTCTATCGTCACATCCAGTGTCCTCGGGCTGTACGCAAGAGCATTCTCGCTTGACATGATGTTCCAGATAGGCTCGCTTGACGTTCGGTCTTCAGTGATTGAAGATATGCGCTCGCCGAGGGAATGATCTGCTAAGACTGCACTGTGTTTTATCTGTTTGAGGTGAACCGATGCTCGTTTGGCCCACGACAGGGGCCGGAGAGTAGCGAGCATTTTCGACAATCGATCTGATGCCAATCGTGGCCTGAGTTTGATGGGTGAATCCACTGTGGAGGATGGAAGCATAGGAGTGCTCAGCGTGCTGGGAGAATGCCCAGGATCATCTTGTATCGGCGAAGCATCGAGTTCTGCCATAGGACTCCCGTCGAGATTCCGCGGCAGCAAGATGTCGTTAAGCAGGCCCTTGACTTTGGCGTTGTCATACACCTCGCAATCTTTCGCATTCCCATCCTGCTGCAGTAGTGGAGAGACAGTCCCCAGGTCATCTCGCCGTTTACTACTGGCGCGAGAACTCTGTATTGAAGTCTGAGCGCTGACTGGGGAGTGACATGACCAGTGGGCCTCGTACATGTGCTCCAGAGGGAAGTCTTTGAAGCAGGCCTCAAAGTCGGTACGGAATTTAAGTTCGCCATTTCTGTGGCCTTTGATCTGCCTACCGATCATGAGCAGATGCATGTCTTCTCTCTCGCCCCGATGTCGTTCGAAGCGGTTTGCCCTGAGCGAAGTGCTTGCTGAGCGGATTCCAGAAACAGTAGTATCCTGTGAGTTCCTCAATATCGAAGTGTCAAGTTCGATGCAGTCGAATTGTGGGTCGTCTTGTGATATATCGATGCATGGAGCATCCTCAATATCGGAACTCCCGTTACGACTTGGGTCGTGAACATGGAATACAGGCATCTCCAATTCTCGCTCGTTTGGTCCCCATGTTTCCGGTGCGCTGCCGCGAAGCCAAGCGCTAGGTGTCAATTGCTGGTGGATCAATACTTGCTGTCTTATGACGTTCTCGCCCGCGTTTTCTTCTCGTCTCAGCGCGTCAGCGAGAGTCATGCCGTGAAACAGATTAATCAAAAATTGGAGCACAAATCGCTGGGCCACGTTATTGATAGATGAGAGTAGCTGCAGTGTCCGGTACAGTACGAAAAGCATGCTCGTGAAAGGAGGCGAAGGGAATGGACATGTTTGTGAAGCTTACAGAGTGATGTAGGACGGCAGCAAAGGTACTGGGCCTATGCATATGAGTGTCCTCATGATCATGGAAGATGGACCATAATCAGCGGCATGTGGCGGTGCTCCAGCTGTATAGTCGCGGGGACGAAGTGCGTTGAGGGTGTGGTCGCAATGGGGAGAAATGTCATGGTTGCTGATGACTTGCATGCAGATGCATCGACCCCGGTCACGGAGGAGTTGTCTCGGTCCGAGTATCGGCGTCCGTACACAGGTGTGCTATAATCATGAGCATGCGATTTGTACAATGTCTTGCCAGCTTCGTACGTGGCGAAGTCGCGTGGGTAGGGTCCTGAGAAGTGGCAATGCTCTTCATTCATGCTATCAGCGGAAGGCCAAACGCTAACCCAATTACCTCGCTGTCAAAAGCAATAATGAGAACGTCCTGTAGACCGTTTTGATTGCATAAAGAGCTCTCAGCCCCTCAACGTGTCATCGAGGTTTCCTCGCCTTCGCTTGAGAGGGCTGAACTGGAAGCCGCTGCCATCCTGCGCAGTCAGCAATATGGACGACCCGATCTTGCTTGCGCCAAGGAAACCGCCAGCCTTCTTCGTTCCAGCCCCGAGAGCGCCAAAGCCTCGACCTCCGAGCACCATTCTGCCAGGAAGTGCTTTCGCAGGCGCTGTAGCTTCCTCTTCTTCATCAAACAAAGTCTTGCCTAGTCCTCCCAGCTTGCGATTTTTCTTGCTCTTGCTCTGTACTTTCTTTGCAGCCTCAGGCTTGTTGAAGGTTTCAAACTCCACGAGGGACTTGCGCTTCTTTTGTTTTTTCTTCGTCGCCGCGTCTGTCGGGTTCTCGGGATCGTCGCCGTCGTGTGTTTTGGTCTTGATCGTCTTCGCTGCAGCAGGCTTTGAGGCAGCGTCGTTTTCTTGACCCTGGCTGTGCACGTCTTCCGGCTCTTCCGTGACAATGTCAAGCATTGGTGCCGCTGCTTTTTGTTTGCGTTGTCGAGGCGCAGCTTTCTTCACTTTCACGTTGCTATCAGTTTGCGCGAGCGGCAACTTCTTTTGTTTTGTGGTGGCTGCAAGGGCAGTAGGTGAAGCTGTCGGGGCGTCGATTTCCTTGCCATTCGGAGCATCGACATCAGAATCCTCCTCCTCATGGTCGCTCTCGGGAGCAATGCTAGCAGTCCTATTAAGGAAAGGAGTAATGCTGAACGAGGACTTCTCGCCCACCGCAGGTGCTCTGCGGCCACGCTTTGCTGTGGGTCCGTCCCCTGGTGTGCCCAGAGTAGTAGCATCGACATCCAGGGCCGCCGCGTTTCGCTTCCTGTTGTTGGCCGTCGTCTTCTTTACTTGTGGAGCGGTCGCAGCAGAAGCGGCCCTCTCACGCGCGGCCTCCAACTCTGATTCCGTCTCTTTGAGCTTCTCCTTGGTCGATCTCAGTTTCGTCCGAAATTGACCAAGCTTCTCGTCAAGCGTGGTTCTCTGAGCTTCGATCTCAGCAAGCTGCTTCTCTGCTGCTTTCTCGGCCTTTGCACGCTCCTTCTTCTCCTTTGCAAGTTCTGCCCGAATTCCCTCGAGTTGCTCGTCGTTCTCAGCTGTTGCCGTTGCTGTGGCTCCAGCCTGCTTGAGTGCTTTGGCCGATCGCTTCTTTTCATTGGCAAGCTCTTCCTGCAAGCTCTCCAGTTGCTCCTCAAGTTTGTTCCTGGCCTTCTTCTCTTTCAGCAAGTCTTTCCGTACGTCTTCAACCTGCGTGTTCTCTTGTGCCGCCTCCAATTCCTCTTCAGCCTTTTGCCTTGCGCGTTTCTCACGAGCCAACTCTTTTCGCACCTCGTCAACATTAACATCTGATTGCGAGGGCTCAGTGGCCTCTTCTGCGCGTTGTCGAGCGCGCTTCTCCTTGGCGAGCTCCCGTTTGAGCTGGTCGACCTGCTCTTCCTGAGCAATCTCGACCCCAGTGTTCCGTCGCTTTGCCATGGCGCGCTTCACGTCGCGTTTGGCATTCTCCAGTTCGCATTGAATCTCGGTTAGCTGCCGTTGCAATTCCAGCTTCTCAATCATCAAAGCCTCCGTGTTGCTCGCCTGTGTCTTCAAGTGCTCTAGTTGTGGTCTGAGGACGGAAAGTTCTCGTGTCAGCGCCAGCTTCTCCGTCAAGAAAGCTTCGGAATCTGCAGCTGTGGTCTCCAATGCTTTCGCCTCTGCCCGCAAGGTGCCAACCTCCTGCTCCCGCGTCCGCAACTCATCCTCCAGGTCTGACAGACGCGCCTCGGCCACTTCGGCACGCGCGAGGTTCTCGTTGACGAGGCGTTCGAACTGATCGGATCGCGCCTCTTCCTGACCCAGCAACTCACGGAGTTCGTCATTGTCGTCTTCCAGAATATGTATATCGAAACGCAGTCGCCGAATGTCCTCGTCTTTGCCGATCACGTCGACGAGATGTGTACTGTTTGCGTATTTGAGCTCGGCGGCAGCGGTGTTGAGCGAGTGTTGATGCATCGCGCCATTCTGCTGCGATATGGGCGCCATAGTGGCTGCTTTGGTAGAGCGTGCGGGCATAAGAGGATATGCTGCGGTAGGCGTACTCATCGTGGTGGAGTGTGGGTCGGTTGCGCTGTTGACAGGTCAAAACAATGGTCACATAATTAGGGCTTCTTGCTACGGCGTGCCGACTGCCGAAGCCACGTCTACGTTCCTGCCAAGACTCACAAGCTGTCCTTTGGCTGCTGGACAACTGCATGCATTGCCCATTGAATCGCATTGTCTTGCACCAATCGCCAAAATGAGGTTGCTCCAGCTGCTTACTGCGGCAATTCTGCCATTGTCTTCTCTTGCCGCCAAATCGAAATCATCCGCCGATCGATTCGCCGTGCAGAGCGCGAAGCCACAGCCCGTGAAGCTCGACGACAGTTCCTACGAGAAGCTCACCAAAGCTCCGCGCGATTACTCGGTGGCTGTTTTGTTGACTGCGCTGGACGCACGCTTCGGATGCCAGCTCTGTCACGAATTTCAGCCAGAGTGGGATCTGCTCGCAAAGAGTTGGAACAATGGAGACAAGAAGAAGGAGTCAAGGCTGGTCTTCGGCACTCTGGACTTCATGGACGGCAAAGCCACTTTCCAGTCGGTATGGAATAATGGAGAAATGCTACAAGATAAGGAAGGTACTGACGGATGAATATAGATGATGCTCCAAACAGCGCCAGTTCTGCTCTTCTTCCATCCTACAACCGGTCCCCACGCAAGGCCAGACAAGCCTATGGAACGACTCGACTTCAATACTGGGTAAGACACGAGCTATCAATGCGTGTACTTGACTGACATCAATCCAGCATTAACAAAGCCGAGCCTGTGCAGAGCTGGATCGCTCGTCAATTGCCAGGCCGACCGCACCCTCCAGTCGTTCGTCCTATCAACTACATCAAGATCGTGACCACTGTTGTCGCCATCCTCGGAGGCATCACGTTTGTCTCAGTTGCTGCACCATATATCTTGCCTGTCATCCAGAGCCGCAGCTTGTGGACAGCCGTCAGCTTGGTTGCTGTGTTGCTCTTCACCTCAGGCCATATGTTTAACCACATCAGGAAAGTGCCATATGTGGCTTCTGACGGCAAGGGAGGCGTGAGCTACTTCGCTGGCGGCTTTCAAAACCAATTTGGTATGGAGACGCAGATCATCGCTGCAATCTGTAAGTCGCTCTGCTTCTATGGATAAACAAGATATATACTGACTGAGTCCAGACGGCGTGCTCTCATTCGCGACTATCAGCCTGGCGCTGAAGACTCCACGCATTACAGACCCGCGCCAACAGAAAATCGCTGTCCTGGTTTGGGGCGGCATCATCCTTGCCGTGTACTCGTTCTTGCTCAGCATATTCCGCGTGAAGAATGGAGGATACCCATTCTGGCTGCCACCATTCTAATGGCCGCAAAGCAGCCACTAAATAATGGCAATTTCACCAGTTGGTCAAGTTCACTGCTTGGTCGGTCTGTAAAATAAAGCATAGCATATTCAACTCCAATATGACCTTTCTGTCAGACAGCCTCTCCCAAGACTGCTTCCTAGTATTGCACAATGAGTGCCAAGTCGTAGCCTTCGTTTCGAAGGTGTCCACCAAATGTATGAAACATTCCGGAGCTTCGTAGTACTGTCAGACGCCGAGCTGTGCCGGGCCGTACGTGAAGCACGGCAGTAACATCGCTGACGATCGTCATCCTGTCACATACGGACACCAACGGTCACATGCTCGCACGTATGGCATATCCATCACGTAAGTACCACTTGCGAAGCTTCCAAGCAGCACACGTAGCCTTCGGCATTACGACAGCCACCGAACGGCTTCCAACCTCGACATCGAACAGCAACACCAGACGCCAAGCACGAGTACTTACACACTCGGTACATGCAACACGAAATGAAACCAAAAGAGGTACAAACACAAACGTTCATTCTCCTTGGAAAGGGAAAGTTCGTCCAAGAGTACCAGATCGTCGTTCTTTCGACGCAGCGTTGCAAAACAGCTTTCATATCGCACTACATAAACCTCATGCGAGTGTCCTGACACTACTGCTCCCATCATAAAACCCGTTACATGACTCGTAGATCACGAAGGATACGCGCATTGCGTTCCATTCTGGGTACAGAAAGGCATGTGGACAGGTTCCGCTCTCATGCCCCTCGCAACAAGGCGTTCGCGCATTTCCGCCAAACGAGGCGAAGCTTCGATTTGCGAGCGATTTTGGCCTTGGGCGTCTTTGGCGCCGCTCCATAGGACCTCTGCTGCGGCGGAGGTGCGGGGCCAGACCTATGGAAAGTGTTAGCGATGATTGTATCTTTGTATAGACGTATATGAATGGGGGACGTGGATTTCAACTCACCATCTGCTGGAAGTTGACAGCATCAGTCTGCTCGCTCCAGATGTGCGTTTCACCGCCGAGTACGAGGTGTGTGGAGTTCTCAGGTACACCGTGCAATGGATCGTAGCTGTACACGGCACGCCAGTTGTGGTAGGGAGCGCAGTAATCCAGGAATGGCCAGAAGCCTGCTGCGTTCGAAGGGGCGAAGTCGATCCATTGTCCTTTACCGCAGTCAAGGTACCAGTAGTTGTAGTTTCCTGTTATGACTCTGTATCCTTGAGCTGTGATTTTGGCGACGGCTTCGTCGGATTGCCACGCTTGGATGATAGTGTCCTTGGGGAGAGTGAGGTTCCAGTCCAGGAGCATTTCTTCCCAGACCAGAGGTGTGAAACCGTAGGATTTGGTTTGGTTCATGTTACGGTCCATGTACTTTTGCATCAATGGCTGGAGGACCGACGATTCGTTGGATTGGACAGTATCGTCCAGCAGGTAAGTGTTCTTGTTTACTTCATCTCCGCCAAGGTGGAAGTACGATGTCAAAGGCTTCAGGCGTGGCAGAAGGTCGTCGAGAAGAGTCTCGAGGAAGTCGTATACCTTGGTGGAGTTGAGCTTGAGGGATCCGCAAGGAGGCTCGGCGCAGTATGTCGTCCAGTCGGGCTGCTTATTGAATGCTGCGATGAGATCTGGGTCCGAGAACCAGATCGAAGAAGTGTGGCCTGGATTGTCAATTTCCATGGCGACCTCGACACCGAGAAGCGAGCCATATTCTTGCAGCTTTCGCACATCATCAACAGTATACTTCTGAGATGGCTCGTAGACACCCTTTGGCATAAGATCCGGCAGTGCTGGAACTTCGAGTGGCCATGACTGCGCATCTGTAACGTGCCAGTGAAGTCTGTTCATCTTGTTGTAAGACAAAGCATCGATCATAGCGTAGAGATCTGACAGAGGCTTGAAGGTGCGCGATGTATCGACGTTGAGCCCACGCCATTTGAACTTTGGCTCATCCTTGATAGACACAGGTGCGAGGTCTGTGTAGACTCCGCCATTTGAGTGCTGGAAGAAGAGTTGCGTGAAGGTGGTGAGACCCCAGAGAATGCCAATTGAAGTTTTGGCAGTCACGGTGACTTTGCCATCAGTAGTGACCTCCAGACTATAAGACTCGTCGATCTCAGTGTCGGGTTTCTTCACATCGTCTGGGTCCGCTCCGGTCTGCTGAATGGTGATGGTGGTGATGTACGTGCCGCTAGAGTTGGTATCTGGCTCATAGTTTGACAGTCTAGGTCGCAACATCCATGGCACAAAGTTCTTGCTGAAGAGGGTATCATATGTTCTCTGAACAGCATTCTGAACGATCTTGCTGGCAGAACCGGTACCCTCTTCACGCTTGGTATTCTGTTCCGAGTGGGTTAGAAGGTATTCCTCAGGCGGGTATTCAGGTAAGCTCACAGATCCCGATTGGTGATATTCGACGTCAACTTTGTCTTTATTGATCCACAGGACGTCGTTGCCATGCTGGTATTCTTTTGGCAACGGCCAGATTGCACTGGCGCTGCACACTAGCAGCGCGACAGGTAAGATGCCGCGCATTTTAGGACAATCTGATGAAGGCCAGAAGGTATTGGGCAAAGACCAGTGGGACGTTCAAAGACGGTGGCGAGCGAGGCGTTGGATATAGCCAGACCAAGAAATACGAGTCCGCTCCACACAAGCCGGTGTTCCTAGTCTAGTGAGAGCCAGCCATTGTTACATCGAAAGGATGGTCCTAGTTCTTGGGAGGTCGGCTGGAGTCTCAGAACTTGGACCAGGGGAGGCTACAACCTTAAAACGCGGGCCTGAAGCTTCTGCAACCAATTCAGGATGGAAACATCCTGGCTCATGCGTGGCAGGTCTCATTCGCCGTCCACGATATGGCTCTGAATGGACGCTTTTTGCAAGGGACGGCCTCGGTAGCCGATTGGCATCCA
>PNEN01000391.1:147338-163740 GCA_002933655.1 Cercospora berteroae | reverse complement strand
GACGCGCGCGACTTAGTGCTTGCTAAGGCTGAGCATAAGAGTCGCCGTACCACATCCTCTGCTTGGCCGATCTGCGGGCGGAATTCCAAGGGAACAGGAGGTGTTCCTGGTGACGTTGGACGGGAGGGGGACGAACTCTACCGCGGGATCCAGTGCTTGCACGCGCGCAGCTCGACTGGAAGCTGCAGGGTTGGAGGCAGCTGGGACGAATGAACGGAGCTCAGAGGCGTGTTGTCCAGGCACACCAGCAACCTGGTCGCGAACACCTTGTCGACGGCGCCTCGCAGTGCGAAGTGCTCCTCTTCGTCGCGCCTGCAGTGGGCGCGATGAAGTCAAGACAGCCGAGATCCCTTCACAGCAGAACCCACATTCGTGTCACCGGTTCGCTGCAGCTCACATTTCACAAAAAGAGATGCACAGATTGCTTCAAGCAGGGATAATTGGCTCAAGGCGCGGGATATGTGATTGCGTTCTTGTGCTGCGTTTCTCGCGCGTCGAGAGGAGATGATTCATTTGGTACCTGCTAAGAGGAGGGATACCAGCAGATCGCATGACTGCACGGCACGGTGGTATGAGCTCGACGTGATGGAAGGTATCGAAACTACACCGACAACCTCCGAGGTCCCAAGAAGCGGACGGCTGCAGCGCACAAACAAGAGCATTGTACCGCATAGCGAAACCTCGTGCGGGCGACTGCGGTCAGCTGCATATACCGTGTATGTTGTGCTCAAAAGAGCTCTGAAGGCATCGGCCAAGGTACTGTTGCCAAGGTTCATGCGAAGAGGAGACGGCAGCGTGCACAATTCGTACACAGAGAGGTAAGAGGCTTGAGTATTTCTTCTTCTCTTTGATTGCGGTGGGCACAACAACGTAGAAGGCGGCACTACAGCTTGATTGCAAGCATATGGAGCTCCGTGAGGCGACTGTGGCATGTTCGTCTCGAAGCCGACGATATGCAACATCACGATTGTGGAAGAGTGAACTTTGCAATGTGGACGCCGAGCTATTGGCATGCTATCTCTAGCTGTCGACGAGGTTCATCTTGCAATTTCTATTGCGGTTTTCCTGCTGGGCAACGAGGCACAGCCAAGTTTCGACCTGCAGATCCAATATCCGCCTGCTCAAAACATCTTCATACTCACATTCTGCCCACTTGGAACTTCATACGGTCCATATCCTGGTCTTGGAAATTTCGGACTACCGTCTTCGTTCCATCCGAACTTCTGGGCTCGGATCGTCCTTGCAGACCACCCAGAAAAGGGATTTTCCATCCCGTGGTACACGATCCAGTCTTCCATCCCATCTGGACTCTTTGTGAAACTTGCGTGTCCGACGCCATAGGCCTTTTCTTTGGGGTTCTGGTAAAACACGCAACCGTCGTTGTTCTTCCGCCAATCTTGAGGGTTCATAGGATCGTCGCCGATGAGTTCGAGCTGACCAAGGCAGTAGTTTCTAGTATCACTTCTTGCGGCAGAGTATATCACAAATTGCTGACCAGTCTCAGGGTTGTCGAGCTGTTGAGGGCCTTCGTTGGAGGAAAGTCGGATGTTCTCCATTCTTCCATAAGGTGTTTTCTCCCAAGGGTTACTAGGAACTGATATCGTCTGTCGCTCCGTGACATTGGTTACCACAGTCCAAGGATCGGACATTTTCGTGATGCACAGGTTGGCTGGCCAAGATTGGTACTTGTCGAACCAGCAAGAGTATATGTGATAGAGCCCAGAGGAGTGCTGGAAGTATGTCCCATCGATGGCGAACTGGTCATAGGTATCTAGCTCACCCTTCAAGGTGTAGTTCGAAGCCCATGGGTCTGAGCCACTAGACTCCAACACATACATTCGATGATTAACCGCAGGGCAGTTCCAATTGCATAAGGCTTCCAGCTCAGGTGGAGGTGAGTCGTTGTTTGGGTCGGCAGTGAAGATGATGTACCACTTGTCATTGATGTTATGCAGCTCTGGAGCCCATAGATCTGTGCTGTAGTTCTGGCCAGGCTGCAATCTATTAGGTCTGTCGTCCTGGTCCTACAGATCAACTAGCTCTGCTTACCGGAGGATCGAAGGCGAGCTTGACTTCTGCCTCAGACCAATCGGTGAGAACTGAGCTTCTCATGATGGTAATGTTGGTGGCAGTGGTATATGTCATGTAGTAATAGCCATCATGACGAATCACCCATGGGTCAGCGCCTCTAATTTGGCCACCAGGATGTACGAGAGGGTTTGTGAAAGTGTTTGAGCTGTCATTCTGCGCAGTCGTTGGCGTGAAGATGCTCACGAGCGTCGCCAGCAGACAGAGCAACATGGTCATGAGCTGTATATGTCGATATCACCGGAAAAGTTTCGCCTCCCACAAGTAGCTTCGAAGGCATATATGAATGTCATGGCTCACAGAGGAGCATGCCGGGAGGCCTGGTGAATGCAGCAATAGATCATCTCAGCAAAGTGGAGTATCCCCGCGGCCACGCATGTTGGCTTCGTAGAATGACTTTGTTTTACAAACCTGTACGGCAGGGTCTTGGTAGATGACTATACGGCGCTTTTTTCCCGCTTGTTCCCAGTTTCATAAGTTGTTTGAAGCGACTGATAGAAGTTGCAGTTGAACTGCCTCGTCGGACTGAGGTGGAGCGCGACTGCCGATACCGTGCGGATGACTAAGCGATTGGCTCCTCGAAAGTCGATTCAGCTTGCCCAGCATCTTGATAGCACTTTCTCGTCTGAACAGAAGCATGCATGTGCGCCGCTGAACACGATCCCAACGGTGTTTCATCCCGGTGCGCAAGATGAACAACGACGCCTTCCGCAAACTGGTGTCCAGCACACCCGCCCGACAGGATGATGCAAACAAGCCGTCGAAGCCAGCCGCGCTGGGCGCGAAGAGGAGCGCATTTGTACCCATGACTCCTAGACCTGGGAAAGCACCGAGCAACGATGACTTCGCTCGCCAGGTTCGCGAACAGCACGCGCAAATGAGACCTCCCAAAAAGTACAAGTCCTCTGCTCCCAAGGGAAGCAAATTCGGTGCTGGATACGTGGACCGGGCGAAGGCCAGACAGGAAGCTTCCGACGATCAAGATGATAAGGCAGAGCGTATAAAGGCTCTGGAGGAGCAGGCGAAGCTAGGCACAATCTCGTGGGAGACATTCGAGGCGCTGAGAGATCAGATAACAGGAGGTGATGTCTCGAGCACACATTTGGTCAAAGGACTCGACCGGCAATTGCTGGAGCGCGTGAGACGTGGCGAGGACGTATTGGGCCTTGGGAAGAAATCTGGCGAGGATGATGCGCCGGTCGATGTGGACGATGAACTGGAGAAACTGGGAGAGCAAGAGATCGCGACCGTAAAGAAGGAGCAGGCAGAGAAGAAAGGAGTGAAGGCCGTCGAACCCAAAGCAGGGAAGAAGCGAACACGAGACGAGTTGCTCGCAGAGCTCAAGGCCCAACGCAAGGCGGCGGCCGAAGCCAAAGCGGCCAGCGCTCCCAAGCTGGATGGTCGATGGAAGAAGATTGGCGAGCAATCCAAACCGAAGGTGGAGATCGACCACAAGGGCCGAGAAGTAGTCACAGTTGTCCAAGAAGACGGAACTGTGAAGAAAATGGTCAAAAAGGTTGCGTCGAACGGGACTACAGCGGACATGCCTGACATCAGTAAGCCTGTGCTTGGTGCGGACGTTGCTGTTCCGGTGCAGACAGCCACGGAAGCAGACGAGGAGAGCGATGAGGATATCTTCGCAGGAGCAGGAACAGAGTACGACCCGCTTGGACAGGAAGACGAGGACAAGGACAGTGATAGCGAAGGTGATGCAGAGCCCGCGCAGAGGAACGATGCTCCGGAAGAGTCTGACGACGAAGGTGAAGTTTCGGAAGAGCTTCTGGAGAAGCAACAACCGAAGACGCAATCTGCTGTATCAACGACCGCGAGAGCTACCAGGAACTATTTTGGCGACAGCTCCAGGCAAACTGAAGAGGAAGCTGCGAAAGACCGCTTCAAAGGCATCGAGAATGTGCTCAAGAAAGCGGCAAATCTTGCGGCCGATAAGACTGGCTCCGATGACGAAGATGATGATCCAGCCACTCGTGAAGAGCGCGAAGCACGGAAAGCAAAGCGGGCTCGCATGCTGGCACAGCAGGATCGCGATCTCGAGGACATGGATCTGGGCTTTGGAGGCAGTCGTGGCGAAGACGAAGAAGATGCCCTCGATGCCAAGGTGAAATTGGCGGAGTGGAAGGGCGGTAAGGCAGCCGGCGATGACGGCTGGGAAGAAGACGATGGGACGCGGGGCGACAAGAAGAAGCGCAAACCGAAGAAGAGGAAGGGCGATGTCAACAATGCCGCAGACATCTTCAGGGTGATTGAAGGCAGGAAGGCGAAGGAGAACAAATGAGCTATGCTTACCCACAACACAAGGAACGAATCTGACCTTCGCATAGGCTAACAATGTCGACCAGCCTGCATTCGCACGAAAAGTCACGTGCTCCCATACCTTGTTCCTTCAACAAGCGAACTGACAGGTCTCTGTCCGAGTCTGTCGTGGATAGCTACATGACGACAATAGACAAGTCCTTCGCATGCGTTTCAGCTCGTTCGAGCAATGTTTCGCGCTTGCAGCAGCACTGTGTAATCCATTGGGCGTCAAGCGCCGAGCTGGATGTCGAAAGCGGATTGCCGGAGCTCCACATCAAGCCCGCAACCACACTTGCGCGCTTCGCTTTGCGGTTCCTCTATCCAGACCGTTGTTCAAAGCGAACATGAAACAGCATGCTGCATGATTGCCAAAAATGTAGTCTTGTCGTTGCTGTATTAAGCAACAGCAACGCCGCACACTTGCAGCCCACGCGTCTAACGCCGCAGTGCCGCACAGCGCAGAGTTCTGGTCCTGTGTATACTTCAAAGGATACACCTGAAGGTAAGTCGATTCTTCATTGCGACTCATCACTGTCTTTTCTTATCACTCTCGGCTGTCATTTCCGCTGCATCTTTTGGTAAACCACCGGCGCTGGCGCTGTAATTGTAATCATCTCACATCGAAGCATTCGACCTCCTCAGAAACATGACAGAAGAACACCGCGGTCTCGACCTCACATACCTCGAACATGCCATTCGCACACGAAGAATGGATGTCATTCGACACGATGCAGACTCAACGCGGAATTCAGGAACACTAGCAGCCAGATCTGCTCCAGCTTGCTACGAATTACAAGAGCACGAAATCGTCATCTCACGCGCGACGCTTATTGCAGGCATCGCAATCTTTTCGATTTTCACAATATTCAGCATCGTACTCTTCTCGGTGCTGCTTTGTCGAAGATGGCGTCGAAGCCGACAAAGTCGAAATGCCAAAGTATGGGGTCGACAGTCGTTTTATCGTCATCAAGACAATAGACGCGTGTCTCTCGCAAGAAAGAGTGTAGATGATGAGTTCAGTCGGCAGTACCGTGCAGTGTTGGGGACTGTCATTGAAGGCCCGGAGATGGGTAGTGATCAGTCTGTGGACATGGGACGAGGGAGAAGAGGAGAGGCCTGGGAAGCTCAGGGACGTGGACTGGATGATGAGAAGGAGAAATTGAGGCCTAAGTTTGTCGATGTGGAGCTTGGTTTGGAGAACGGGTGCGATGGGGGCGAGACGAGAAATTTCGAAGTTGTGGATGGGAAAGTGAGACCCAAGGGGTCGGACGGCCGTGCTCAGGCAACGAGGATGAGCAGAGTCAGTCTGTTCTGGTCGGAGGCAATTGGTGTATGCATGCAAAAGAGATTGGAGAGGTGAGGCGGTGAGGGTCGCTGGTCATTGAGCCGGTCAATGAGCTGGAGGTCTATCGCAAGGGCACGAGTCGGCGGTCGTTGTCTTTGCTATGCTCCATGGAGACCATGTGCTCGATCAGTGATCGAAACCCGTCCGTGGAAGTGTCCATGCAGCAGGCTTATCAGCCACGCAGAACAGAACAACTTTATCGTTCAACATACTTTCCATCCCCAGCTGAGCATATGGCAAGTTTCTTGACAGCCTCATCTCCAACGTCAGAACAACCTTCCGTGGCGTGCTATCTGATAAGAAGATAATTTCTTTTGCCAGCGCATCGTGGGGAGCTTCACTATCAGCGCTCGCACAACTTTTGTCTTCGCTCCGCCAATGGAGTTCCATGCTTCTGTCGTGCTATCAGCCAGTCTGAGTTGTGACTCTTCTCGAGCCCATCGTCTAAGCAAGTTACCTGCATAACGACCCTGCATGCTTTCGTGGCGTTGTGTTGACAGCTCACGGGCAGTCGACGTGGCGGTGGCACAGCACCTTGTCACTCACCAATCCAACGACTTCCCCATCTCCACGCTGCTGAGTGACATTTTGAATGAGGTTAAACTTTCCTGTGGCTCTCCCAAGAAGCATGTTCCCGGTGCGCATGCGTGCTTTACTTCACCTCACCTCAAGGCTGCATTATTGTGCCTATCTTTGAAGACATCGGCGAGGTGACCGAACATCTCCACATTTAAGAGCCATGTGGCCCATGTCTGCTTCCGTCTCATTGGGAGATGGGACGGCGCACGTCAGCGTCGGCAGCTGTGATAATCAGCACTACACCCGTGCTTTGCACGGGATGCGGCGTCAACTCAATCAATTTCGAACGATGGACCTGTATGTACCCATGCTCTTTCGCTCTGACCGCTTCTTTGATCTCTGTCGCAATCGCATGCTCACGTGAAAATCGCAAGAAGATGAACATCTTCGCGCCGAACAACATCTCTTCTGCGTGCTGAACATACCGTGTGGATGAATACCACGTGGCGCAGTAGCGTATGTACGCGCGAGTTCGGGCAAGCAATTGCCTGTTCGAGTACGGTGCGCTATCTAGATGCCAGAATACGAGATGAGATTCGGATTGCCCGAATCGTACTTGCTGAGACTTGCCGAGAGCTCTGATGTTCATGAGAAGCTGCGCGGAGCACAGGAGATTTTTGACTCCTGTCAGCGATCATCTTGACTTGGCCCTGAGCACAATCAATATATGCGAAGGGCATGGTTCTCTGATGAGCCGCACTTGGCGTTCGACAGATATCAAAGATACCATGTCGAGGGCCGAAGCGATGCATATCATCGGATCCGCCGATCCACACGCAAAAAGGGTCCGATCCCCGATGCCTCGCAATCTCATCAGGATCGTGGTCCACAGTCCCTGATGATGGTGGATGGAGCTGCTGGCAGCTCTCAATTTGGTCGGCGGGACAAATATTGACTGTCCGTCTGTTCGGCGCTACCCTGCCCCAGACGCCCCGATTTTTAGGCTAGTTCCGGAACCCCCTTGCAATCAATCACAAAGGAGCAAGGATGTTTTGACGTCGTCGACTTCACCTTCCCTCTTCGCGATACCTCCCGAGACCGACTTCACACCCTGTAAAGCGATGGTGAGCCAAGCCCAGCAAATGGGACAGCGGCGTTCTTGTGCGGCAGGTCTCGGCTTCGAAAGGCATGGATGAGGCTGTATATTGGTGTTCATCTTGAAGATAGGGCGCATCCGCGTGACCGAAAGACTTTAAAGAAGCTCATTTCGTACAGCGGTGACACGGACTCATACCCCGCCGGTGACGGAGAGTCGAACGAGACTTTGTCAGCTTGTGATGGATGTCAAGTGTGCTGAGCCGAATCTTGCTCAAACGCTCGTGCGCACTGCGGACGCGAGGCTTTGATGCTGGCTTCCATGGCTTCCATGAGCAAGGACAAGGAGTGCGCCTGCTCTGCGGATCGATCGCAGCACTTCCGCTCATCAATGCACAGCGTCAGGTCCGAGCGGGAATACGAAAGCAAAGGCTATTGGCATGCGTCTGACTGGCACGAACATGATGTAGAACTGCAATCAATGATGCTTTCACAAGTCGCATCGGTACCTGCATGACGCGCACGCTCGTGCGGGTAGCTCTTGCTGCACAAGTGAAGAGATCAGTTAATAACACTAGCGTTACAGAAAGTGCTCCATTTAACATCGCAGACTGGGCTTCACCGGATTTCCGTGCCATTCACGCGCTTTTCCAGGATTCCAGTCCTCGCTCACAACACGAGGATGCGCAGATGTGAGTTGTCGAAAGCCACAAATGCTGATGATGCAGACGACGACACCCCATCCAACAAACCCCCACGAGAAGAGCTGAAGTCCAAACGAGCTTTTCCAGTCCCACGCTCTCGGTTTCAAACCAACCAAACCTTCCTGCTCTTAGTCGAGCACGGGATATGCAAGACGAGATGCTCGACATACATAATAGGCCACCACCCGTCTGTGCACGCTAACAACCGGATCGGAGGGATCCTTTGCCGTTCTCCCATCAGTGCAATACGATCATGCTGAACCACGCAGGACTCGCAGGAGACGCATGTATAGGACGATAACAGTAAGAAATTGGCGAGAGGACCAGAAAATTGCGCTCGCGGACGTCCGAGAGCAACTTCAAGCGTCGAACAAAGCAAACGTCCAACAACCGCCAAGTGAATCCGCAACAGGCACGGCTATCATCCAAAGCGCAACGCGACGGTCCCAAACTCAAAACCACTAAACCGCACTCGCCAAACATGAAAGCCGAAGCAGCAATCAACACAAGCGAACCACATGATGCACATCTTGCTGCCCAACTCCAAGCGTGTGGCAGAACTACCACCAACCAACCAGCTAATGAACTAGCGAGATAGACTACCAGTAGCTACCGAGCAAGAAAAGCATTATCCCCATCAAGTAAAGGGGAGAACTCTGATAAATCAAAAGTGGCACAGCCGCACACGGCTGCACAGCTCCCCGAGAAGTTGGATTTTGTGGCGTCGTTTTAGTGCACTTGCCGGACAGACCAGGAGCTTGGAAGTTCCTCTGCCGCGACAATCACAGGTCTGCTTTTGCCGTGGCGGGTATGAGCCTATGTTCATCAGGTCCGTGATCATGGATGGCATGATGGGCTGGGTCGTAGCGAAGAGAGGCGAGAGGCGAGAGGCGAGGACGGCAACTGTATGGTTTGCCGTAGTTCTTGGTGATCAACCCTAGGGCTTATGATCACACTATCATCAAATGGAGATAAGTCCGATGTGAGAACTGAGAACCAAGGAAAGGCAACGTACGCTCTCCTGCGACAAGGAACATCTGTAGACGAACCACGACGTGAGCATTGTTTGTTTAAAAAATTGCCTATGCGGAACAAGAGGCTTTGGGAATACTGTACACGTCTTTCTTCTTCTCGTAACTGTACAATAAAACGGGCTGCTGCTTACTACTTCTAATTCGCGTTGCAACACAATCAACCACCCCTGTGATAGATAGCCTAAAAGACCAAGACTGCCTCTCCCCGGACATTGGCGATGAGCCTGGTATACGCAAGAACCAATGCTGCAAAAAAAAAACGAACAACGCTAGCCTCCCAGAATGCATGTATGTGTTGACAGAGATCGATCGGTAAAGTAATTGCTGCTGCAATGCGTTGCGACAAGCAGGTAGTGATGGCTTTGAACGAATGTGTCGCCGAATTATCGTGTGAGTAAAGTGGGTCGCCCATAGCAGAGATGCCGCTCTGCTGAGACCAAACGCGAGATGATCTGCCAGGATGCGGTTCGAAATGCAAGTTGCGGCTCGAGGTCATGGCCTGTACGTGACAAGCCAGTAGAATGACTGGCCGGCTTCAGGCTAGAGGCGGATTTGCAGTATCCCAATTGCCTTGTCTCATCTGGTTGTATTGATAAGACTGTCCTGGAAGGAATTCTCAGCGCTTGTTGGATCCACCAAATTGTACTCGATGCCTTCGTTGCGATAATGGGGCTTCATGTCGTCTTCTAGCGGGAACAAAGTCCTGTTGAACTTCTCAAGGATCCCACAATCGGCGGCGCAGGTGGGCGAGATCGGGGCCAGCCGGCGTAGAAAGCTGATGGTGCGCTCCAAGAGCGACTTGAATCTCTCGCGAGGCACAAGTGGATCAATGTATTTGCTGTTGAATGCTGCAGAGAGCACCAGCATGTTTCCGAATTGTCTAAAATTAGTGAGTTTGGCGGCTGTGATGGTTCAAGAGTTGGTACGTACGCATGTGCTGTGCCGTGAATGTTCGTGACAATCAGGCGAGTGTGCTTGGTAATGCCATCGAACGCGATTGTGCTCTGCATGGCTGCATCAATGCATCGCTTCGCTGCTATCCAGATTTCGCGATCTCCCAGCTGCTGGATCGCCCGGAACAGATGAATGTCAGCCTTGTCACGAGGGTTGCCGTAGCCATCCTTCGCGGCCTCCTCAATCGAGAGGTGATCCTTCAAGAGTGGCATCACATGCAGACAATAGTCCAGAAACGGCCTATTGATGACATATCGTGCTCCCCAATATTTCGCGCGTAGACGCGCAGACAGGATGTCTGATGGCGGCGGATCGTCGTCGTTCCACTTCAGAGGATCCGGGAGGCCTTCCCTCCAATGCTCCAGGATCGATTCGTGACTCTTCAGCATCTCCTGCACCTCTGCAAGTGGTTGATCGAGCGAGGCTTTGCCGTACATTTCTCGGTGCACTTGATTCAATCGGCGTCGCAGGAACAGTTGGGCTGAATAGTAGATCAACATATTGTCGTGATCTTCCATGCGTCCGTCAGGATCAAGCCCGACATATGTCTCGTCATCGTTGACTTTGTGCGGCATCAAGAGCAGGTGCTCAATTGCTTGGATCCCACTGGCGGGCAATCGTAGCTCAGCAAGGATATCGCTTTCGAGCTGCAGGCACGTCCAGGACGCCAGCACAATCAGGCTTTGTCGCGTATCCTTAATGCGCGCTTGCGATCGAATGTACTGTGATCGAACACCACCATAATCCTCCCAGTAGTTGTCGTTGTATAGCTTGTACCGATCCAGTAGGATCAAAATTGCGCGGCCTGCCATCGTGATCCAGCTCATGCTCTCTTTAACTCGCGCAAGCTGTCCTTTGTACAGACCAGCGAGGAGAAACATCTGAGCGTGTACCAGGTCGTTGCCATCACCTTGGTCACCCAGTATCTCGGCTGCTCGAGCATAGTAGGCAAGGCCTGGAATGACGTCCAGGTTGCGAGGGCCGGGAGCGCTCGGAGATCCGTCTGCGGAGGAGCGTCTGCTGCGAGGGTCTTGCACGCGCACGTTGGCCTCAGATGGTGGCGTTGGTTGAGTCGTGGGGGTCGACTTCGGAGACATGGGGGAAGGTTTGATGTTCACCGACACTGGTGAGCTGGCAGAGAATCCTCGCGACCCAGAGATTTGGTGGGAGACGACCGTGTTTGCCTGCAGCTTGCTGTTAGGGACTGGAGAGGGCAAAGGCTCCTTGTACAGGCATATTTTGCCTAGCGCCAGTACGAGGTAGATGATGGCGTTGCCGGGCGATCTCTCGGTCGCAACGTCTCTTGCCACGTCCGAGTCGGCACCTGTAGTGACACCAACGTTGTTTGGACCAGACCCGTTTGATCGTTGTCGTTTGAGCGGACGCTCGTGGGGGTAGTTGTCGTTTCCAACGGCAAAGGTCGCTCGCGGCCGTCCGCTGCTGTACTTCTTGATGAATGCATCAAACATCTTGCGCAGTCGTCGCTTGTCCAGGAACGGATGCATGATGTGGATATTCTTCATGTAGCTATCGTAGAGCTGGTTGATTGTTGCTGCGTCCAGATCGACGTGACCGTTGGCTTTCAGACCACCAGCACCGTAGGGTTCCGAACGCCCACCAGTGCTCCCAGGCGTAGTAGGGAAGCCAGTACCCCAGACACCTTCCGACGGTGTAGACACTAAAACAAGGTCGCCGCTTTCATCGCTTCGGGCTGGGCTCGCGGGACCACCAGCTTGCGTGCCGTCATATTCGTCGATACCCTCACCTCGAGTCCACAGTCGCAGGACTCCACGATCCTCAGCCTCCATGACATAGCCGTCGTTGTGCTCAACACCAGCTGTTTTGAGAAGCGGACGAACGCTCGGCCATAACAGCAGCAACTTATGCGGAGCTGTGCGGTGGTCCTCGAGGTCAGGTTTGCGAGATCGCGGTGCGTTTTCATCGTTCGGAAGCGGTTCTTGTTCTGCACCAGCGATCGTATGGCCGACATGGTTGGACTGCGAATTGTTTTGCGTGTTCTGTTCCACGCGACGCAGTCTCGCCTCGAATTGATCGATTTTGGTCGTCAGTTCGGCGAGTCCTTGTGAATGTGTTTCCATGTAGCTAAGAAGCTTCTCCATGTTCTTATCCGTCCTGCAGGGGCCGTCAGCATTAGTCGAAAGGAAAGCGCCACCAAAAACGACGACTGACTTTGCGGGCGGGGTATCGCGATATTGACATGAGAGGTTGCTCTCCTTGCAAAACGAGCACGGATTCCCTTCGTCGCACTTTTGTTTCCGCTGCCGGCATTGCTCACATGCCTGTCGCGAGTCAGCAAAGTCAACACAACCAAACGCGTTTTTGAATCAGACAAGGAACGCACCTGAGTGGCACGCATCTGTTTGCGCTTGGGACCGTAATTCATGTTTGCTGTAGGCCCGTAGCTCGGTGGCCCATTGTACATGGGCTGTCCAGGTGGTGGGTATGAGTGATGCTGGTCCACCATTGGGGTCATCGCGTATTGAGGGTGCTGTTCGTGGTGTCCGTGGGACGGTGGTGGAGCCGGCAAGCCGTGATGGGGCACGCCATTCGTGGGCGGATACCCATGATGCGCTCCATGATCCATGGGTTGTGGTGCTGGAGGTGGCGGTTGCGCACCGTCGTGCCCCGATGGGTGAGGGAAGTGCGCGGGGCCTGTGGGCGTAGCAGGCGTGCGCTGCTGGCCCGAATCGTGCGAGTATGATCTGTTCACGTTGGTCGGCGCCGGAGTGGCATGGCCGGGACGATTGTAGGTGTGGTCTGGCTGATACTGCGCTTGTCCTTCGCGCTGCTGCTCGTGTGGGGGCTGCGAAGAGCTGTGACGAAAGGGCGGGAGACTCGACGACTGCTCGGAGCTTGGGGGCGGAGGCGCGTAGGCCGGGGGCTGGATGGGAGGGAGCTGTGCCGGGAGCTGTTGTTGCTGCTGCTGCTGCTGCTGCTGCGGAGGGTACGACTGCGGCGGAGGGGCTCCAGGCTGCGCAGGCGGTGGAGGATATGGCTGGTGCTGCTGTTGCTGCGGCGGTGGAGGCGGCGGCGGTTGATGCGGCTGCTGCTGCTGGTGGGCAGGATGAGGGTGGTGCTGCTGCGAGGGAGGGCCAGGCTGCGCGTAGTGCGGCGGTGGGCGAGAGTCGTGACTAGGAGGAGGGTGTTGGCCGTAAGGCGTCGGTCCTCTCCTGTATGGATCCATAACACGCAAGGTCTCGAGCCATGCGTCGGTCGGCTCGCGGGCACGGGGATGAGCGTGCGCAGAGAGGCTCAGAGCGACATGGCCGAGCCAAGGTGATTATTCTGCGCGCAAGGGTGCTGCGATGGCAGAGTGAGCATGAACCTAACGGTCGTCCTTCCCGAGGACAGTGCCACCCGGGCTTAGTGTCTGATGGAGTTGTGAGTTTAGTTCCGACTCAGATGCGCCCAGCAAAGTCAAATTGGAAGTCCAAAGCGGCCCGGGTGATGATAGGACGAAAGGCTCTCGCGCCAACCCGGCTCTCGTGCTGCTAGTGTGCTGTGCCTGGGTGGCGGCGGCGGAGAGTGGCAGGCGGGCAGACCGCAGACCGCAGACCGCAGACCGCAGACAGGAGACGGTGAGGGTGCTGCTTGCTCGGGGGTGCGACGACGCGCCAGGTCCGCGCAGCACGCAGCAGCCCGCAGTGGCACGGCAAAACAGCGCTGGCGTGAGGTGTGAAAATGCAATGCATGCAGATGCGATCTGACCTGGGGGGCTTCCCGCAGCAGCAGCACCAGCGGGTCCGCATTGCTGCCACAGAAAGTGGAGGAGGCCTCGCAGGCGATAAACAGCACCCCGCGCCCCCGAACGAAGCTCTCCGCGCCGTCGTCACCTGCAAACCACAAACCAGGCCAAACCGACAATCGCCATGACCTTACGTCAGAACGAATCGCAGGGGCTGCTGCGTGGCCGTGCTCGATGCCCTGTCTATTCGTGATGGATATCGGGCGTGAACGACGCTCACATGCCGCGAGGCAGCGAAGCAAAAGGCGAACTCGACCGCCATGTTGACCGCAAGTGACCACGCGCGCATGAATCAGGAAGCTTTCCTTCACCGGGCGATCGCAAAAGGTACCCCCATCCTACTCAGATCTGGCCGAGACGCACGATGAATCTGCCGACGATGCAATACTGTTGCCATTCCATTCCATCGCCCTGCAATACTCGTCGGCCGCCGGATGCCGTCGGTACACCGCAACCTCGCCTTAACCTCGCCCCATATTTCGCACTCAGGATGGCTGGTTGACAGCTATCGGCAAGCCGATCCTGCTGGGAACTTGCTGGTGACGATGCACCGTGCAGGGTTCCGCGTCGAATGCCAAGCTACGGCTTCTTCTCAACACGAGCGTCACCGGCTGCGTGAAGAGCGTTCTCATATCATTTCTCTGTGCGGTCCTGCCACGGCCACCGCCAGCCTCATCGCACTCCGGCCGAAGCGAGGCGAGGCGTGCTTGGAAGCGCGCTCCAAATCGGAACCTGGGAGTGAGGCGAGCACTGCAGTCCGTCCCCACTGCGACCGCCTTTGATGAGCGCAGCGCAGCACCACAATCATCATTGTTCCGTCTGACCCTGAACCGATCGTCACACCAAAAGATCCGACCCGCATGGTCCTCGAATGCAACCTTCGACTTTGGGACATGATGCGCGCGCTTGCTGCCGTGTTGACAGGCCTCTCATACCACTAACATTCCCACGACCTGGAATTTGGTCGTTAGCCTCTTTCGGTGTGTCTAACATGGAAGGCGCCGCCCACGTGGTCCGCGAATGCATTGATGATGAGAGTTGATTTGATTTGGTCGCAAGCCGTGGTGCCCGTGTTGGGCGGCAGAATTGACGTGGTCAAAGCCTTGCCGACGGCCATGTGTCGATTAGCCTTGATTCTAGAAGCAGCTTGATGTTCTTCTCCCGTGCTCTTGGCCGCGCTGAGAGCGTCCCTTGTGTGTCCCCTCACCAGAAGCAGCAGCAGCAGCGCTGTGATGTGCGGTCATCGTAACAGCCCACTTCGGTGTGCAACCCGATGTACCGTACACCGCATGTTATTCAACGTCGCGAGATGCGCGTGACACCAGTAACGCAAGCCGTGCCGGCGCTGTCATTGACCTCAACGTCCTCTGGTCGCACTGCACCCAGCCCAATGATACCGACATGCTACTGACATGCCAGCGCTTGCACCTGCACCTGCACATCCTCATGTTGCCAAATACGAAGCCTGATTCGGGAGCTGCGATGGAGCGCATCATTGCGTGATTAGCGACTGATGAGCACCTGGCGGCGCTCATGTTGCTGCCCAACCACCCCCGCCCGTACTGATTTGCGGAAGCGCAGTGTCATTACAAGAGCACTGTGCGGACGAGATGAACGGTGACAAGCACGTCCACAGCAGACGCGGCACGCCCCTTTGCGGTCTGCGAGGTGCGAACTTCGAAGGACGTATTTGCGCCACCAGACGCCAACATCCCACATGCGCCCTGATGGCCGGGTCGAGCCACGTGCGAGGGCGTTCCATCGTTCACAACGGCGCCTGTGCAAGCGGTCACCGGGCAGTCTACACCGCGTCGTCGTATGCGCGCTCTTCGAGCACGCAGCTTAACGATGCGCTCGCGGCACAGACTGTGCTCTCGGCGTTGCATCGTGGCTCTGTCGGCAGCCGTGGGGTTGGACTCAAAGCAAGATGTTTTAACGAGCTTACCTTCGAGGCTTCGACGAGAGTACGTGCGGAACAAGCTCGATGCAAGTCAAACGGGATTGCATGCTATCAACGCCCTCACATGATCGTGAAGTCATGCGGTCGCGCTCTAACTTTCGCGTACATGCACCGAAAATGGATTCCATGGAGTCAGCCTTATGGAAAACTCAGCGACTTATTATCACCTGGAGGCACCGTTTTTTGCGTGGCGACTGAAACGCATACGGTGCTATCGAAGTGTCAAGTCGAAGGAAAAATACCGGCTTGTATGCGACCTTTAACGAGTAATGGTTGACGACATGTTCAGCTTCGAGGTCACGCGCATTACTGCTAGGTTCAATTCTTGGCCGTCTTTGGATAGCATTGAGTCGGGCGGCCTCGAAACCTCGTTTTATACCCAGGACCACTTCTGTGTTAGGGCGCGCCGCCTCGTCACGTTGTGTGCGGGTGCTGCTGCTTCGACGAGATGGATTCGACCAACTGCGGATGGCGAGGATGCAGAGCAGGGCGATGGATCTGGGACTGTACGTCCCTGCCCTGGCCACAACCATCACGGCTAATCATCTCGCGCAGCGACTGACGATCACCGTAATGAGCACCGCCCACTGGATCAGCGGCCTATATGTGGCGAGTCCATCGACA
>PNEN01000391.1:0-147005 GCA_002933655.1 Cercospora berteroae | reverse complement strand
ACACACACACACACACACACCCACACTTCCGACATTGCGAGCGGTCCAATGTTCATCTTCCTGATTACAAACTCAGGTTCGACCAGGCCGCGGCCATGTTGCAAAGCCAAGTTTTCCTGCTGCTGATCCCGAATGCTAACAAACGTTATCAGACTAGAGTTGCACTGTGAGGGAAGAACATCCGACCCGACGCGGTTCGTCAAGTAGCACGTTGTCGACTTGCCACGCACTCGGCCGAGCGGCGTGCCGGTCCTTGTGCCGTGCGACAGCGGAATGCGGCACCGCAAAGGTCGGCGATCATCAGTTTAATCAGCAACACGACGGTATCGGAAATACAGCAACAATCTGCATAGCACTGAGAAACTGGAATTCCAAGCTACTAGCCAATAGAGCAGGAAGCTAGCTCGACGTCCCTAGTTCTCAAGCATGCGACTGCAGGCCTTTGTTATGCAGAGTTGAACTCTCGTATGCCGTTGCTCCGAGACTACTCTGTGCTCCTCTCGCCGCAGTGCCAAACAAACTCGCAAACTAGTGTAGTGAGCAAGACCTGTCAAGCGCGTATGGACCTTCCACGGGCCTGAGAGGCAAAGCTTGAATGCGTCTTGTACTGTGCTGTTGTAGAGTTGTCCCCGCGACGCGACATCTCACATCCTTCCGTGCTTCCGAATGTTCTTCATTTCAGGATTTGGAAATATCATGGAAACAAACCACACGGTCACGCGGTCCGAGCACGGTACTCTAGACCACTGCGGTGAACGGAACACCGACAGCAGGATTTCATCACAATCTGCGCCTTCAGGACGTATTCTCATCACGTCCTTCGCCACCAACAACGAAAGGCCCGTAATACATCGCTCTGAATGGCGCGGCCAGCTTCCCCAAAACAGTCAATGCGAATTGATTTTGTCGCTACCGAGATTTCCAGAAATCCATCCCGCTGCAGAGGAACGGGCAGCATGGTCTATAATATCTCGCTAACAGACTTCGGAATGCCGCAAAACAATTACAATACAGGAACTTTCGAATGACTTGCAGCATCTTATATTGCGAAAGGAAGCCGTTACTAACGTGTAGGATCTTCCGTGCAGTAGCACCTCACGATACTGACGAAGATGCACGCCACTAGGAAGTAGTTTGTGGTCCTTGACTCTTCTCACATTACGGCTCCTTGGGCAGCAGGACAGCAGAAGGCGTGTGCATCATGATGGGGAAGAACAACCACGTAGCCGCGCTGCAGTGGGGAAAGAGGCGCGTTTGCAAGCGCCCAACCAGGGAATTACCAACGTCTCCTATTGTTGATGGCACCAGTGCGCTGCACATGAAACACAAGATGTTCCCGCTGCAATTCCTTTCTCCTTTCCTTGCCCCGCGATCATTGTTTGTTTCTTTACCCCTCATGGCGCATGTCATGGGTATACACACCTGATCACAACGCCATGGCACCGCCTCGGCTTCGCAACATCAATGCGGCGAGTGTGAGGAGAAGGGCGGTCAGAGTCCCGCTATACCTTGTAAGGAATGTGTGCCTGACGATCGTGCATGGCTGAACCAATACCCAATTGCCCACCACACCACTTCGTACTTGAACACGTCTGGCCACGCAATGTCAAACTTGCGTGCCTTGCCGAAGGAGGCATAGCAAATCAGGAAAAAGAAATCATCGATTGCGAATGAAGATTGCCTGTAGGATGATCACATGACGATTGTTTGCATGTATAGGCAAAATCGAGACGGCTTGCTTGCTTGCTGCTCACCGCATGTATGACAACGACGAACTATGATCGACTAACTATTCATGTGACATGATGAGGTGCTTGCTTGCTTGCGACGGCTTGCTGGCGCTGGCGTTGATAACGAGCATACCACGTCCACGATTGCATTGAAGCCCAAGCGTCTCCCTTGTTGGCGCAGTGCTGAGCTGAGTCCTGCTTTGCTGCGCTGTCAAAACGGACATGCGCGATAGAGCCTCACGATGACTTGCCTCAACGCGCTTGCGCCTACGCCTGCGCTTGTATGCACGGTGGACGTGGCACAAGGTGGTTGGTGTCCTGCAGTAAAAGCATACCGCTGCGCTGTAAGTTCTAATTTGCCACATAGAACTATTTCAAGATTTTCTTGTTTGCGGCTGGATTTGTGTTTGTTCGTTCTGGCTCGCGGTGGCGTTTTCTACCAATTGCAGTGCGATGCCGTGCATCGTCATCCTCGTGGCCGCCTTGCAGTGAATATCGAGCTGTGGACTGCGGCAACTCGTTGATCCTCCTGAAACCTCCGACGCGAATCGATTGGAGATCGTGTTCTGACAGGTTCAAGGCCATCTTGACGCTCCTGTTGTCGATGGGCGAATCACCTACACCACTCCATGTCTTATTATTCTGATACGGCGTCTCGTCGGCCGGTGCTGCAGCCTCATCATAACACTCATTCGGCAGTGATGTTGGCGTTGCCGAAATAGCCGTTCGGTCGGTTTCCAATTCGGCATGGTCTCCTTCGGCATCTACAAGCCCTGCAGGTGGCATACCGAGCGCTGACTCGTCGATAAGGACCGGCTCGACTGGAACCTTGACCATGTCAACAGGCGGTGACTTTAGCCACGAATCTCGAACGGCGAGACCGAGCACCAGCGCAACCTTCCTGTCGACGCTGTTGCCAACGATTTTCATGCGGTCGGTTGCTGAGCCCACGAGTACTTCGTGGTCTGGATAGCCCTGTGCTCTACGGCATTCCATAATAGTAAGAACGCGGTGTTGATCCCAGTGCACAGCCTGTCCATTCATCCCGTCTCCGACCGACAATCGTGTGAGTATAGTCGGGAACGGTCTGTCCGGGAACACACGACGGAAGGACTTACTCCCGGGGCCACACTTGATTTGATTCTTCCCGTACGAGAACTCCAAAGGCTCGCCTCGAACGAGGCCGGCCTGGGCAGCTTGTACTAGAGACATGCCGAATGGACGCTGAGGCACAACCGCCATGCGAGTTCTGTTGGTGGCCGTTTCTTCGGTCGCTGTGCGGTGGTCAGGGTGACTCGGACAAAGGAACGGCTGCCCGTCATGGATAGCAGGTAGGTCCATCACCGAATCTTGTGCGCTGACCTGAGCGAAAGGTGTGTATGCATCCTCTCGGCGGGAGCCAAAGGGCTTTCCATTCGAGCACCGCCCTAGATTGCCTCGTCGTTCTAGGTGTGCTGGCCGCCTGTGGGTGTACTCTGGCTGTTCCAGCACAGCGCAAGTCGGGGCCGTAGCAATAATAAACACTCGCGATCGACCTTGTGAACTACCGTAGTAGTATGCGTCCATTAAGAATTGTTGCACTTGGTATCCTAGTCCAACCAAGGCAGCGATCATTTGCGAGAACACATTCTGCTCCCCCAGGCCTTTTACGTTGTTTGTCATTGCCACAACATTCTCAAGCACAAGATATCGAGGCGCGTGAAGGTCGACGTACGAAATGACTGAGGCGACCATTGATGCATTATGTCTCGAGCGGTCACTTTGCTGGTCTCGTTGCATTCTTGAAAACCCTTGACACGGCGAACCAGCAGATATAACGTCGACTGTTCCAGGCTGTGCCACGAGATTGCAGTTCCTCGACATCATTGCGGATTTGAGGTACTCGTTGACTGAGCCGAGATAGTATGCAGTCCTGTCCGGTTCTGGGTCGTTGGCGCGATAGCTGTATAGGGCCTTCTCGGCCAGGTCTACGGCATAGCGGAACTGCACTGCGCCGCCCTCTTCCAGCCCACGATCGAATGTGCCACCACCACAGAAGATGCCGAGACCTGTGAGCTTCGTCTCTGAACTGCGAGCCTGTGGATTCCAGCTCTCATTTAAAAACGTCGACTCTGCAACGCTCGAGTCTCTCACAATATAGAAATAGTCCCCTGTGCCATCTCGATCGTAGGGCGTGGGGATAGTGCCCGTTGCGACTTGCTCGCGGTCGAAGGTCCTGATGTGGCATGGTCGCACAATGTCATCTTTGGGTCTCAGATATTCCTCATCGGTGGTGATAAGCTCATTGGGTCGCGCTCTACTATTCCTTTGTGCGTCCACAACGTATTCCAGCCTTCGTAACAGCACGTAATCTCGGCCTCGCTGGTTCGAAAAGTCGACGATGATAGCTGGTTCGCAATTGCGTCCAAGGGTATCCTCCTCTTTATCGACAAGAACGGCATCGCCAACCTCATATGTCATAATAGATCTGTCGATGTAGTTATCCTGGTGACAGCAGCAAAAGTGATGTTTCTCAAGCATGACGAAGTCGTACTGATTCAGCTCTGGTACAGTGCGGAATGTGCGTCTCACGAAGAAGCCTTTCTGGGCCGATGGATTCTCTGCAAACCAAGACACGTTGGCTTTGCCTACCAGATCTTCCACATCGTCGAGGTAGAGAGCCTCTTGCTTACCACATCCACAGTTATCTGACAGGAAGAGTTCCTGCTTATAGGGATAGAAAGCGTTTCCGATCGTGGTGTCCTCCGGCTGGTAGAGCCAGATGACATCCAGACGTCGGCTGCCTTGACGGTCCGTCCAGATGCGCTGCACGTACGCATACCAGAAGTCCGCGGTTGACAGCTTCCAGTCGCCGGTCTTGTCTGCAGGCACTACTACGACATCGCCTGCCCACACATCTGTAAGGTTTCCCAAGGGCTGCGTCTCAACTAGCTCTTGAGCAGGCAGTTCCTCGTGGCATAGAGGTGTTAAGCCAAGACTGGTCTTGCGGCTGTCAACGTGCTCCCGCAGGTCCTCGATGATTGTGTGCATCCCTAGCATATCTGCAAAGTACATCGTCTGGAAGCATGCGTACGCAAATGGCGTGACGACAGTCTTGCCTGCATAGTTTACCGGCTGCGTAGGTATTGCCTTGAGTCTGTCAGGATGAGTTTCTCCCCACAATGGATTTTCACATAGTGCTGTTGGTTCCGAGGTGCCAGCCGACTGGCTGTCAATGTCCCAGCACTCTTTCCAGAGGAAATCGACGTTGACTGCAACTAGTGTCCGGAAGTCCAAAAGTCGTATGCGCTTGTGCCAAGCTCGAAAGGTTGCGTCCTCGCTGTGAGCAGCCTGTAGCCACAACCAGAATCCAGACCGGAAATGTGCAATTGTTATATTCTCGTGCTCGCACATGTATTCGATGAAGTAGTCGGTGAATTGCGCGAGTATAAGGAAAGGTGTGTAAAATCGCTGATATTCCAGGGCAGGCTGACCGAGCTTGTAGTAGAAACCTTGCTCCTTTGCAATTCTCGACTGAATACACACGCGATCACTCCATGGCCGCGAATCGTCGCCGTACTCGAGAGTAAGGACATCAAACGAGATGTCTTTTACAAATGTTCTCCTGTTGCCAAAGGACAGGGTGCCAGCAAAAAGGAATTCGCTCTTCCGAGCCATCGTGAGTTTCTCCAATGTGACGAGCTCATTTGCATGCCATGCGACTCCTGGTAGCTGATAAATCGTGAAGTCGTCCAACGTGAAATAGGTATACTCCGATCGCACCTCCTGTGTAGGAGGATATGCTCCGTGGAATGCAATTTGTAGAGACGCTACAGCTCTGTGCTCTTTGCTCGCTTTCAGCTGGGAATCTCGATACATCCAGTGTGGGTACGCTGAAGTGCTCGGGCGCACGAAAAGTTTTCTGGCTCTCGCTTTGGCCACTATGTCGTCGCTAACTTCGCATGTTGCCTTCCTGTATGTAGTTGGCGCGATCGTGTGCGCATCGTCTTCACTCGACGTACCAATGGCATCGCTAGTAGAGGTCCATGCGCCGCTCTTAGCCTCGTTGTCGGTAATGGGCGTCAATGTGCCATCCACGATGCGCACAGCTTCCCTACGAAGCTCTTCTGGATTCCACCGCATCAAGCGTCTCCTCTTTCTCTGTCGCATGGGTACTGCGAGTGCAATCTCATCCTCCTCCTCCTCGTCTTCCATCTCGAGTATCAGGCTTGTGCTCCGCTTCTGCGGGCTCTCTGCAGGGCGCGTCGCAACCCTCGAGTTAACGTCATCGCGCTCGCTGCGTACTGGAAGTTCTTGAGAGGTCCATTCGGATCGCGTAATGTTCGGCATGGTCCATCTGATCGTGCTGCAAGCTTTACGTGCGCGTGCATGCGCGTTGTAGCTGTTATTGATGCGAATAGGAATCTGTCTGTGAGTTCCGGCTTTGTAATACGCGCGCAAGATGCAACTGAGCGCAGGTGCATGTAGTAAAATAATCAGCCCTCACCTTCGGGCGCGGCGGTAGTCGAGCGCGGTGGTGGTGCGGAGTCGGAGTCGAGTCTAAACGCGAACCAGCCACCAGATTGACACGCCATTGTCAGCCCTATTGTTGGGACTCCTGATCGCCTCGCGACTGCCGCAGTGACTGAAAAGTAAACGCGTCAGATGCAGATGAGTATACTCACTTGCGATAGCAAGTTCAGAGAGGAAGAATGTTGGGTGTGAACGTTGTGGGATGGGGGCATGACGTTTCATTTCACGTTCCATGCTCTTAGCGTGGTTGTCGGCACGTGCGCTCCATCCAGGCCTTCTCACATCGCATGAACATCTTCCAAAACCATCACGTACGCTGCAAAATTGGCAGGATGAGACGTGTGAGCAAGATGCTCCACCTCTTTCCTACAGTATAAAGTACAGTTCCCATACACCATCATCCGTAATATCGTCGGTACAGTTGATCCGTTCTTGCCAGCGTTTCAATCGATCAATCCCAGCTCGATGCAAGTAAGCAGACCCAAACACCTCGCTGAAATCACGCGACTGCCAACAAGCTCAATAGGAACCCCTTATTCATCCACGTCCCAACCTTTTCTTTCCGTTGTATTACTTTCCGCGATCACCCTCGGCACACTCTCGCTACTGATCGCGATTCTGATTGGACTTCTCAATGGAACTCCAAAATCATCTTCCCCGTCATCACTCAGGTCCTCTGCTTCTGTATCAAACTCCATGTCACTGTCATCAAGGTCAAACGATCCTGGCACATGCTTAGGCATACCAGCTGGACTTTCAAACAGCAATGCCTTGGGGAAAGCACCTTTCGCAAATCGAGCTGCGATCTTGAGCATAATTGCTACTAGATTTACAGGTGGTCCCAGAAAGGTCGAGGCCGCTCTCCGCACAAGGGCTGTAGCCATTGCCTGCTCTTTCTCAGACTTGGTCTGTGAGCGGCGTGACAGCGAGCGGAGCGAACTGCTCGATGCTGAGGAAATCGCAGACAGCCTTGTCGTCTCTCTTTGAATTGGTACGAAACCTGTGGTGCCCCCAATGTCCCTCCGCGCCTGAATTCTAGCCTGTATCGCCGCATATGGGTCCGATTCCGACGATGCAACGCGAGTCAAGTGACTTCCTGTAGGGATGCTCTCCAAGACTTCAACTGGTGCCTCTGGTGCACACAATGTCTGCTCGCTAGAGGACACAGAGGTGCCAGATACATCCGGAGCACATGCCTCTTGCGCTAGAGGCGCGTGGAGATCATCCATTGTGCCGTGCAGAAGGCTGTCGCCATCGTGCAATAGCTCTGGTAGCGAGACGATGTTCCCAGATCCTGTAGCGACCGGTACCTCAGCCTCATCTTTGCCGAACGAACCATCTCCATGAGCGGTGACAAATGTTGCATCACCTGCCGCGTCTTCGAGAACCGCTGAGTCGGGTGGAATTGAGGTGCCATCCGGGTGCATGGTGTCGTCGTTGAAAGCAAGCCCAGTTTCTGATTGGTCGGGTTTAGCGGCATTGCTTTCCGAGCCCTCAAGTTCTTGGAATCCTTCTTGAAGAACGACGGGTTTGCCCACGACATCGTTATCGGTGAGCGTAGGATGATGTATAATAGATTGCGACGTAGCAGAATTTTGCAGAGATTCTCGAAGGATCGTCCCACGTGAGGACTCAAAATCAAAACTCACATTGGAGTCCGGAGGAGAAGGGGGCATGTCCGTAGGAATTGATTGGAAGGACCGGCGATCATTAGCATCGTCCTCTTCCACTCCTCTTTGTGACTGGGATACAGATATTGGCGATGCTTGGGTATTTGACATACCGCCCACGGACGGGTCGTGGACAGGCACTGGCGAGTGCGTGCGGGCAGCTCCTGGTCGAGTGGGAGACACATCAGCCCCTCGCGGCGATGTCCTTCGCGATGCTGGTCCTTGCGAAGGTGTTGGAACTCCAGTCTTCGTTGGCGTGGAGCGCAATCTCGAGGGCGGTGTAGATTGCAGTGAGAGCATTTGGGCTGGAGCGGTGACGGACCGCAGTTCAATTCCTCTGGCTCGATCTTTGACTGTTGGTTTTCTCTCGAAGGGCTTTGTGACTGGAAGAGCCCTGACCGTATCTGCGCCCTCGTCTGTGTGTTCTGTAGACGAGCCTGAGCTGCCTTCCTCGTCCGAAGCCGTGACGCTCCCAGATCCTGATCCTTCACTTAGGCGGACCTGTTCAGGTGTCCAACCCTCAGGTTTCCAGCTGTATGCCTTGTCCAGTCTCCATTTCTTCGCAGGGCCATCAGTCCTTCGCCTTCTCCTTCTCGGCCTCGGCTCTTCCTCTTCTGGTATGTCTACGCTGAAAGTTCTCGCAAACGGGCACGCCGTCCTCTCGTAGAAAAGCACCTTCTGCAACGTAATCTTGAACGCCTCCACTCTTTCGAGATCCTCAGGTGTGTCTCCAGGTAGTTCGATGCGGTAATAGGTATCTGGCAATACGCGCATAGCGAATTTGCTCACTCCGTCCACGCACCAGCAATTGCTCCTCGGGAGGATGGCATGCAATAGGGACCCCGAATGTAAAAATGATACAGAGCCTGGCACGCGATATATCTCGAGCGGCCCGGCCGCCATTGTCTTCTCTGTCGATGTTGCCCATGGCAGGGTGCCATTTCGGTTGCCTCCAGGACTGTATGTCCCAGAGCTACTGCTCGGTCGTCCTGTTGTACTGCTCGTAAACTTGACAATCTTGCTTGTCGGATGTGTGAACAGCGTTTCTACTCCCTCCGTGGCGCCGATGTCTACCGCGGTCGAGGGTCTTTTCGAGGCGCTGGCGGAGAAGGATCGGTTCAGCGCTGCCTTGCGCGTTGGCTGCTCAGGCGTTCTCGGGACAGTCGTCGACATGCTGGCGGCACTACAGGCATCGGGGTCGTCGTTGGCGTTGGGAGCAGTTGCCGTTGCACCCTCCCTCTCGCGAGAGGAGCGGTGGTTGAGACGCGATTCTTGGTAGCGGGCGACGTTGGGCGATGATCATTTGGTCCGCTTCAGAAGTTTCAAGCCGTCCTTCACTCGACCTCTATCCACGCCGCACGTTGCAATGCTCGCACGACAGGAGCATGGTGATGCATGCACAGTGCAGAAGGTCCGCAGCCTGCACTCGGGCCTGTTCACATGCGCGACGCGGGAATGGTAGATCCCTGCGTCGGCGTGCGTCATTGGTCTACAGGCCATGCACGAAGAGATTGGACTTCTTTGATCACACACGATGCTATTCTTACTGCTGACAACCACTTGGGACTCGGATAGAGCCCTGATTGCCATCTCAATTCGCCCTGGCAACTCGGGCAGGCTGAGTACGTGATCATCTTCCACAAGCAGCAGATAGATACTGCCTTCCATTGACCAGCTCAACGGCGCGGAGGTCGTTGCAAAGGTCTGGTCTGTGCTGGGCCACGGACACCCTGCAAAGCTCAAAATAGCCAACAGACCTGGGAAGACTGCGTCGACTTGGGGAAGACTCTTCTTAGCATAGCGAAGAAGAGCGAGAGAGGGATCAGGAACCAGGCACACCGCGTCAGATTGTTACGCAGCACCACGACGCGCAGCAAACACGTCATCGCTCCAGCTCCAGCTTCATGTTCCTCAAAACTTGTCGCATGCTCACATTCGCAGCTCTTCCAACACCGACTCATGCAATAGCGACACGATGAGCAACCCCGGCTCATTCGGTAGCTTCGAGCTGAACAGCATCGTGCGAGGCGCCCAGTTGACCGTGGTGGGCGCCAACAGAGCTCTCCAAAACCCAAGCTTGTTCACCAGCGAGCTCTACAAACAGGCTGCTTTGGCTGTAGTGGCTGGGTTGGCAATCAGGTTACTCGTGGCCATACCCGTATGAACATCGCTGTCGAAGTCGGAAGAGCAGCACTGACACTGCTCAGACGATCGGCATCCGCGTGCTTCTCCAATTCCTCGGCCTCTTCATCGACCTCTCCGAAACGACCTGGGATGCGGATATAATCGATGGCATCTCCTTCATCGAGAACTCCGTTCTACAGATTCCGTTCTTCCTCATGACCTTCATCCGTCAGCTGAGCCCAGCAATGGACCACTTGTTCATGGAGAGTTTGCAATGGGTCGACCAGACGTACATTCAAAAGCACAAAGCCGACGACCCATCGCAGCTAAGAGCTATGTACTACCCAAACTTGAGGATGTACAACCAACAAGCCCCTTCGGCGCAAAAGAAAGAACCATACCAGGCGCTAAAGGCGTTCTGCTTCAGATTTGGCAAGAAGGCTGCTGTATCGTTGGGCGTGTACTTGCTGTCTCTCCTACCCTACGTGGGAAGACTTGTACTTCCAGCGGCATCTTTCTATACTTTCAACAAGGCTGTAGGACTGCCGCCTGCTTTGCTGATTTTTGGAAGTTCAATCTTTCTGCCGAAGCGCTACCTGGTCATGTTCTTGCAGAGCTACTTCTCCAGCAGGACGCTGATGCGCGAGTTGGTGAGCCGCTCTCCTCGCACCACGCTACAGGTTCTCTACTGACAGTTTCCCCAGCTCGATCCGTATTTCTCGCGAATTCGCTACACGCCTGAGCAGAAGAAGCAGTGGTTTCGTGACCGAGAAGGTGTGCTCTTCGGCTTCGCCTTCGCCTTCGTATCTTTCCTCAAGATTCCACTTCTTGGTGTGCTCATTTATGGCATCGCCGAGGCTTCTACAGCATACCTGATCACCAAGATCACCGAGCCACCGCCAGAGCCACAGCGAATCGAAGATTTCAAGAAGGAAGATGTCCACTGGAAGAACAAGCACGAGTTCGTCAGCCTGCCGCTCGACGCAATCGACAAGCTGAACACGACGCTCAAAGAGAAGAGACACGGCGCAACAGAATCTGAGGTGAAGGCAGGACGTCAGTTTTCGTAAGAACGATTTGCTGTATGCACGAACTCCAGGACACTCTAAGAGACGAGCAATCATCATGCAACTGCTGTCTGCAGTCACCAAGGCTGTGGTGTAAGCTTCGTGCGCGTTGTCTGTACACAGCGACAGCAACCCAATGATGACTTCCTTGCAGGCCATGTTACCTAACAACATGAAGCGACACAACACAGTCATGCCACGGCCCAAAATGTTCGCTCCAATCCCAATGGCGGGCTTACTTCGGCTCTCGCCATGTGTTCATCGTGACCGAGTTTGGCAGCTGGCTAAGCTCGTAGCTCCATATGCGCCCCGCAAGCAAGAGCTCTCGATGACAGCACAATTGCCAACTGATGAACTGAGCACCCTATTGATGGAGCTCTTATCAGCCATCTTGTCAAGAAGGCCAGCCGCGGCCACGAGAGACACGCGGCCGTGTTCCCGGCAGACAAGCATCTTATCTGTCGATGGTCTTATTGTCCAACGCCGTGACCCCGCTCCAGATCTTGGGCAATGGGGACAGTACAAATAGGTGGATCGATAAACGAAGTGGCTTCTCTGGACTCATTCTCATCATCTTGTCTCCACTGCGCATCTTCCTCAAATCGATATACACATTAACAAGCAGGCCGGAAAACAATAGTCATCATGGGCAGAGAAGGTCTCAGATACGCAGCAAAAGTAGAGCTCGACAAAGATGCGGGCACGCTCCCTTATCTGCATGTAAGTAGTCTGTCATCTCGGGTGACACCGATGGACCATGATGTCCATAGCTAATCCCAAGCTGTTGTAGAACCGATGGCATCCTGACAGTACGTAAGCCACCAAAATCATAGCTTCACCTCACCTCATCTCGCCTAACAAACATCCACCAGTCCCGACCATCGGCGACATCAAAGATGGCGAAACCGTCAAAATCGAATGCGTCGACTGGACCGGCGGACAAATCGGAAACAACGATTCGGCCGATGATATGCGAGATGTCGATTTGACGAAGATTCACTATTTGACTGGACCTTTTAATGTTGAGAATGCTGAGCCGGGTGATATTCTGGTCGTGGATATTCAGGATGTGCAGCCTTTGGAGCATCAGCCTTGGGGATTCACTGGGGTTTTTGCGAAGGAGAATGGTGGGGTGAGTATACTACGAGGATACTTCTCGGGTAGAACGGACACTGGGAACGATATCACTGACACGAAAGTGTAGGGTTTCCTCGATGAGATATACCCCAAGCCCGCCAAAGCGATTTGGGATTTCGAAGGCATCAATTGTTCTTCAAGACATATCCCCGGTGTCCGTTTCGCTGGTCTCATTCATCCTGGTATCCTGGGCTGTGCTCCATCCCAGGAGGTCCTCGAATTGTGGAATAAGCGTGAAGGCGAGTTGATTTCGGCTTGTAGCCACATGAACCGCGACGTCGCCAAGCCGCCTGAGCCTGTCAATGTCCACGTCGGCACAGGAGATGAGAAAATCAAAGAGAAGGTCGGCAAGGAAGGAGCACGAACCATCCCAGGTAGACCCGAACATGGAGGAAATTGTGATATCAAGAATTTGAGCAGAGGATCCAAGGTCTACCTTCCTGTGCATGTCAAGGGAGCTAAATTCTCTGTTGGTGATTTGCATTTCTCTCAAGGTGATGGAGAGATCAGCTTTTGCGGGTAAGAAAATATCTCCTTTTGCTCATCCAGAGCATCTTCAAGTCCGATCGATTTCGCTAACAATCATTCTCCCCACAGCGCCATCGAAATGGCCGGCGTAATAACCATAAAATTCTCTGTCATGAAAAACGGCCTCTCACGCCTCGGAACCAAATCCCCAATCTACATCCCCGGCCCCGTCGAACCGCAATTCGGTCCCGGACGCTACATCTACTTCGAAGGCTTCTCCGTCGACGAGAATGGCAAACAACACTACTTGGATGCCACAGTCGCCTATCGTCAAACTTGTCTGCGTGTCATCGAATATCTGCGCAGATATGGCTACGATGATTATCAGATTTATTTGTTGTTGTCTTGTGCGCCTGTGCAAGGACATATTGCGGGGATTGTGGATATTCCGAATGCGTGTACGACGTTGGGGTTGCCGATTGATATTTTTGATTTTGATATTAGGCCGGAGGCGGAGGTTGTCAAGAGGGATTTGGGAGCTTGTGCGAAGGCTAGTTCTTGAGTAAAGGGAAAGGGTGATGGTTTGGATAGCAGGATTGTGAGGAGATTTATTTGATAGTACGTTTTGGACTTTGAGATAGGCAAGAAGGTATACAATTCCGATATGGAATGGTATAAGCGGGGATGCTCTATCCTGTTCGCCAGCATCGATCCCTCCATGTTCATCCAGTGCCTAAACAAGTATGAAGTCTTCTTCCGTATCCAGCTGGAGCTTTACTGCCTGACACGAACCAATATGCATTCTGGCGCAGACAGTAGTCTGTACATGGAGAACAGTCAGAAGACCTACGATGGTGGAATACCTGGGGCTAAGTGTCGTTGGATGGCACATGGTCCTTCCTCCGTTCTTCAATGTAATGCATACCCCCTAAAAGGCTGGGCTAGAAAATCCGGCGTACTGTGTTTTAATTGTCAGAACGAGCGAGCCTCGACTTCAGCGTTTCCATTTGACAGAGAGCCAGAGCGGGTTGTTGACCTCCGGCATCTTGGTCTCAGCTTACTTCTATCAGAAACAGTGCTGACTACGGACAACAAATGAAACCATCCCCGAGGCAATAAACTGGCATTGTATCTGCCTTTACGTATATCTGCCAATACCCATCGATGTATGGATCAAAATGGCAGGCGAGCAAAGCTACCAAAAGTAACATCCCTTATACTTCATTCGCCCTTTTGCACTCCAGATGGCTTCTGACAATCTGCATACCTCATCTGCTCGTGTATTTCACCCTCGTTGCAAGACTCTTTGCTCCGCGCGTCCGTGAAGTCTTCTGTCTATCATAGCAAGTATCATGTCCTCCGCTCATTTGAGCTTTCAACCGTCGTCGTTTGTTCTGGTGTCTGCTCCAGCAGCGCAGCTCCCATCTGAACAAGCCCGAACATGCATGGCTGGTTTCCATACAAGCCGATACAGCATTCTATCTTGGCGAGCCCCAGCCCTGGACGGACCATTTTGCTCACGCATTTCTTTCGTCGCATTCCCTCGGTGACCAAAAGAATGCTGTAAACGATAGACCGTGCCTGGTGAGGAGGCTCCATGAGCCCGACCTAGCACTCAACCGCGCCTCAGGTTTTCGAACTCTCCAGTCTCCTTCGTATTAGCTCCTGCAAAATTAGTAGTTCCTTGCGTTGTTCTGCAGAAAGCTCGGTAGTCTGCTCGCTCGCTGGTGGTGACGGTGGCGCCACCGAAGGTGCAGACTTGGTCTTCTCGGCGTCCTCGGCCGCCATGATCTCCTCAACCACGGCAGAGGGGGCTTCAGCCTGTGAGAAGTTAATTAGTTGCTGCTGACGTCATGTAGGAAGGCTGAAGAGTCAGATGGCGAGGACTTACGATCAGAGCACCAACGAGATTCTGCACCTGGTCTTCGCCCAGTCCCAGATCTTTATTCTCCCTCGCGAGTTGCGCGAGGTTGAGTGCGACTTGCTGCTCGTTGAAGGGACGCTTCGCGAAATTGGCTTGCTCCAGCGTGCTGGGCGTGGCGTTAGGGGTGTCAACTCTGCGCCGCTTGTATGCCCGCTCGTCGCGAAGTTCTTGCACGCGCGTACTGTGCCAATGTCAGCTATCGAGTCAGTCTTTCGAGCGAGGGAATCTTACTCCTTGACTTTATCGATGAAATCAAGCTTGATGCCATGGGTAGGCAGCTTGTACACCATGGGCCCGTCATCGTGGTCGTAGAAATCAGAGTCAGACGCATCGGACTCGTCCTCAAGGACCTCAATAATGCCGTTGTTGCGATGTCCGCGAGTGAGAGCGGTGTCAGTGACGACCGGATTCTTCGGCTTTCGGACATGGATTCTGCGATGGTTGGAAGTTTGGGCATCCACCTTTCTGCGTCGCTGCAGCGACGAGACGTCGACTTTGCGCAGCTCCTGGTCGACATGTAGTGGGCACATCCAGTCATGTACCTTCTTCCCATTCTGATTGAGCGCAGGGGGGTTCGCAAGAGGAGGATCCAGACAGTCTAAATGCCAGTGCTGTTGGCAGTGATCGCAAGTCACGATGGCGCGCTTCGTGCCGGCAATCTGTTGAGAAGAGTGCCCGCATTGGTAGCACAGTACAAGATTGCCTTTGCTGTCGCGCAGTCTGTAATAATCAGGCTGATCATCAGAGTACCCAGGTCGATTACTGTGAGGATGATGTCAGCCGCATCCTAACACGATGAGTTGACAAGGTGGACTTACCGTGTCGGCTTGCCACTCAAGGCATCCGCAAAAGCGCCATTGCGGTCTGCACTGACGCCCTCGAAATAGTTCTTGATGGGCTCCGGCAAGTCGAAGGTCTTGGGGTTGGACTTCTTGAGTCCAGCAAGCAGTGGCGCAAACAAGCCGGTCGGGGCTTTCTTTTCTGGGTAATCGGCAGAGATCGGTTTTCGCGCAACGCAGATGTAGCAGTACCATGGCTCGTTCAGTTCTTTTGCTTCCTCACTGAGCGGCGGATCTAGACAGGTGAAGTGGAACGACCGGTCGCAGCCATCGCAGCAAAGGAGAAAGCCGGAACCGCTACAGGCTGAGCAGAAGTCGTTGTTTTCAGATCGCTGCGATTCAGATGTCAGATACAGCTTCTTGTCGTATGCAGGAAGCATATAAAGTAGCGGAGACGATGACAGGCAACGTTGTGGGAGATGCATGGAGTGTTTCGGTGATGTGCAGGAGAGAGTTGTGTGGAAGCGAGAGTAAAGGGTTTAGCGCATCGCCTTGCGCGTTGTCTTACCATTTCGTTGTCATCATCCCCGATTGGACTGTTTCTTCCTGCGCCACCAGCGCCAGAAATGCCACTGTGGGCTGCCAACTGTCGCTTCTCTGGTCTGTACATAGGTTGTTGAGTCAGTATGTGTGCTCGTGCAATAATGACTGAAGTGGTACTGCTGTTTGCATGCCCCAATCTGCAGAACCGAACTTTTGACTGGGACGAATATGGAAGATACTGCCCGATCAGTCGCGTCGCATTCTGCGGCGCATGCGGATATTGCAGCAGTTGTTAAGACACGATTCCGTTGGTATGGGCGGGAAAGGGAATGGTGGTGACTTACGACTGCTTGGTCTTCGCCCTCTTCCCTGTGAGCTTCGGCACCGGCTTGTTAAATCTGGGTGTACTTTGCCTGGAGTTTACTGGTGACAAGTCCGAAAATGGCGAGTCGATGTCGTTGGACACTGCTCGGCTTCCTCGAGCACTTGCTGCGCGGTTGCCGTGTAACTCCAAGCGGAGCGACGGTGGTGCGAGAGCCCCATCCTTTACACGGTGCAAGCGTGACCGCGGTTGCGACAAAGCAGGGCGGATACTGCTTTCTTGGTATTCGAAATCCCGTTCAATGCCCTCCCCGAGCCTCTGCTTTTTGGCGGCCAGAGCACGCTCGCCCTCATCATCGAAGGCGTCCGCAGAGGACCGTTTGATGGCATTACTGGGGGCTGCGAGAGAGCCACGCTCTGCAGCATGGTCCTTACCTTGAAGGCCGTTGACTCTCGACGAGGGCCCAGCAAAGCTGCTGGTCGGCCGAGCTGGCGAATTGACCTCTTCCTCGCCGTCATCTTCATTTGAGGTAAGCGATGTGAGCGACGAGTCACTACCAACGCTGCCCGAGCGCTTCCTCGGTGAGATTGACATTTTGCCGTTGCCTGAACGACGCCGACTCGGATCTTTCATGGGTGACTTGACTTTGAGAGAGATTTTGGGCTTCATTGGTTCGAGAAATTCGGTAGATGGCACTGCAGTAGAAGCTTCAGGTGCTGTCGAGGTGTGTGCAGGCTGCAGAGTGAGGCTTTTGGCGGGTGAATAGGCGGCCGCTCGAGCCTGCTGTGTTTCGGTTGGTTTTGCTGCGGCTTGCCGTGCCTTGTTCTTGGCATCCTTCAGCTTCTTTTTGGCAGCGCGTACATAGTCCTGGAACTCGGTATTCTGAGCTTGCGTGGCATTCTGTGTCAAGATAGCCTCAAGCAGTACGCGAAGATTCTTGTCCAGTTGGCTTTGTTCGTAGATCTCGTTGACAGCATCCGCGAGGTCAGGCTTTCCGACCTCAATTGCACGTGCTTTGGCGGCTTCAACCACTCGCTTGAGCTTATCGACATCGTACGCATATTGCGGTACTCGATGGTTCGTAGCGGCAGCGGCCTTCTTCCTGGTCGCGCCAGCAGAGGGTGGTGCTGGGGCAGGAGTTGCAGATTCTGAAGGTTCACTCTTTCGCTTCACAGCTCGCGGTCGCGCAGATCGCTCTTTCTTCTTGCCATGCTTCCCAGGCGCGTAGTCATCGTCCTTTTCGTCATCAACCACGATCGGACGCGAAGGCGCCGGGTCCGTAGGCTGCGGTGTGCTGGCTCCTGGTGCTGGTGTCCCTTCAGGAGTGCTCTGCACGTCTCCGCCTACAGCGGCAGAGCTTCGCCCCAGTACAGATTTGCGTGCCCCTTCTCCTTTCACTCTCTGCTTGACCTTTGTATTGGGCAACTCGCCTAGTGGCTGCATATGCTCCAGCACGCCGTACGGCGCCGCGCCATGGTCTTCGTACGAGGCCTTGGGCGCAGCCAGCGACGGCTCTACCCAGCGGTCCATGAAGGTCTTCTCCTTCGCCCTGTCATGGGGCGCAACCTTGCTTGAATTGCTGCCGCTGCGTTGTGGAGGGAGGATGCGCTCGACTTGAGGTGTAGCAGACGCCGTGCTGGGCATTGTTTTCGGATCGGATTGCTCGGCCACGGCCAGTGGTATGCACTCGTCACTGCAAGCATGTTAGCGACGTGCACTAGATCAAATACACAAATCTGCATTCGCAAGTACCCTGGACGACGCGGCCGTTGCGAGGTGTTGCAAGACACACGCTACGCGATTCTTCGCGTGAACTAGGAGTCGAAGTTCGATAACCAAGGAGAGTTGCAACGCACGCTCGGGCCACCTTGCACGCGTTTGACCGAACACACGACACAATACGAAGTATGTAACGTGCTCAGATGATCACTTGATAGTGCTCAGTAGAGGAACAAAATGCTGTTGAAAACTTTGTGTAGTCGCGTGTGACATTAGCAGCTATTGTGATGCCGACTCCATTACCCAAAATCACACAGGGTGGATTCGAAGCACCCTCGGGATCAGACATTACATCAGACGGACTACGCATCACTTTATCGCAGGCTCTCGCCACCACGATGCAGCCAAGTCTGGTTTTTCCATTCATTCTCTGTACAGGCAGGCCGAGATGACTGTATGTCTGCTATCTCACGTGCACTGCTTGGAGCTGCCTCGCCGCCCCTTGGTGGCGATTTGTCATCTTATCAAGTGCTCGGTGACTCGACCATCGCTGCAGCGTCTGCCTAGTCGGCATACCTCATGGTCTCCGGTTCCACCCATTGACACAAAGCCTACTGCAGACGAGCGCTTACTCTTCATCGTCGCTGCTCTCCTCCTCTGACTCCTCTTCCTCCTCTTCGGCCTTTGGTGCAGCCGCCTTCTTGGCCTTCTTCTTCTTCTTGCTCTTTGGCTTCTTGGCTTTGGTGCTGTTCTTGTTCAGGGGCAGCTCCAAGATCTTTAGAACTTCTTCATCCGTGATCTTCTTGTCAGATTGCCACTGCGAGATATCCACAGCTGGAGGCGCTGACAGCTTCTGCACACCATTCTTGGTGATGGCTACACTAAAGTCAGCAAATGCACTTTGGAAATTATCTGAATCTGGGGCCGTCTAGACGTCGGTCCTTTTTACTCACCGACAGTCTCGAATAGACGGCTCACTGGCTCGCCATCCGTGGAGCCTGCAGGCTCGTATGCGCGAACAACACCACCGCGGACGCACTCGATCACACCGACCTTGGCGTCCTTCTCACTGTCCAGCTGGCGCAAGCTGAATGGGAACGTGCCGAATTTCTTCTGGATCTCCGAAAGAGTGGCCCTCGAGCTGGGTCGCTTCAGTCCGTAGGTGGTAGCAGTCCTGCGATGCAGTGTTGTCCTCTTTGGCAAACTCTTGACTTTGCCGTTTCCAGTGCTTACGCCGATCTCTAGGCCCCAGACTTCACCGATCTCCGCAAGGCCCTCTCCCTTCACACCCTCGCCCGGTGCCAGAATGATCTTCTTCTTGCCCTCGATCTCGTTGCGATCGAAGAGCCAGCATGTCGTGTTCTCCACCAGATTGCAGTCATAGCTCTTGACAACCTTCTCGAGCAGCTGTGTGATCTTTGCCTGACTGTATGGCTTCTGCGATTGTGCCTTCTTTTGCTCTTCCTCCGTGCCTGTAGCGACCAGTCCGGGTGGAGCAACGAGACGAAGCAGGAGCTCGTTCGCGTAGTGGGTTGCCAGGGCGAGATCGGCCTGCCGTCCGGACAGTGTCTTCTCGGAATCTCCCTTGGCTCGTGCAAAGACTGTGTCGCAGACAATGGCACCGAAGCCGTCGATTTGGGCACCAAGCTGAATCTTGACCGGCTCGCCCGCCTTCAGTGTGGTTTCGGCCTCCTCGGCGTCTGAGACAAGGGGCGTGTATGGAGTGACATAGTCGCTGGGCGAGACCGTGACGGGGTGCGAAATGCCTTTTGCGATCTTTTTGCCCTTGTAGACCTTTGCGATCTCCTCGTCCAGAAGTTTGTCACCTCGTTGACAGAGCTCAACGACCTTGGCACCCTCCGTGATCCATCCTGCAGCATGTCAGCTCGAAGTACTCGAGGCAGCTGCTGGCAGTACTGACCCGAAACAGCCTCGAGGACTTTCTGGCCGATCTGCGCGGCAGTCTTATACTTGGTGAGCCTGTGATTCGGTCAGTGGCTGTCGATTGGCAGAGTTCCATTGGGCACGCGCTCACGTGTCGGGGTTGTTGAGCGAGTAGTCTGCAAAGTGTGTCAGTGGTGAACAGACGACATTGGTGCCATGTGCTTCGGCATTGCGCTACTCACCAACAGCAGCCGCTTCCGCCATTGTGAAGACCGTGCGTTGCTTGATTTGTGATTTGGAGAGAAATTGTTATCGGCTACACGAAACGTAGAAGAGCAGAGCAATATCAGCTTCGAAGTGGGAGTCAGTCCGTGCCCCGCCAAATGAGCACGCCAAGAAACTGAAAGTCCCCACCATGCGGTGCATGCGAGCATCAACTACGCACACTCTCCGCGCTGTGGACTCGAACTGCAGCCCGAGCGGTCAAGGGCTGAACTGCGGGACTTTGGCACAGCTGGGAGACGGCTGCTGCGCTGCCTCTAATGCAACAAGTGAAGCTCGCTCAGCGGGGTGGATGATCCAACTCTTCAATTGACAGTCAATGGTCTCAGGCAGCCCGGACGGCGGCATCGCGGCAACCAGCAGGAGCAGAAGAGCGCGAGGTGACACGGCCACGTGCGATACCAAACTACCCTCACGCAAGACACTCGGCAGAAGTCTCGATGCTGGTGGACTGTTCTCGACAGAAAAGGCGCGCGCCAGGCGCTCATGCGTCTGTTGCGTGTTCGCGGCTTGTCTGCGGGCCGCGTGAAACTCTCGCCCGCGCTCTTTCTTGTGACATGCTGTGACTTCATCTCGCCAGCGCCAGCGCCAGTGCGATGCCAACATAACCGCGCGAACACTGCCTGCGCGGATGCCATTGCGCGTGCTTCTTCTCTCGTTCGCGGCAAACCTGCTTCTTCCTGCTTGACATTTTTTCCTGCGGCTCGTCACTTTTTTCTTGTTTGTGTCACCCCCACCTGCGTGCTGCAGCAGCCCTCCCGTGCAAATCGCCGTTTCGAGCCTTCACTTCACTTGCGCGCATAGCAAACAACTGGAGCTCCAAGCGCCAGGCACCCAAATCGCCAGGCAGCAACGCGTGAGTCGACTGTTTTTCATCAACATCAACTTTGTGTCGCCAGCACCTGGACGCTGCCAACACCGACACCCGGACCACGCGAGCACCCGAACCACGTCCACACCTGGGCCACGCCGAGCCTACCATTTGCCATTCGCCATTCGCCATTCGACAGTTGCCAATTGCCAACTGCCATCGCCGTGTCGTGTCGGCCGCCATCCCGCGGCCGACTGCTGAAGTTCGGTGCTGTTCACGTCTAAGAACGACTGCTGACTCGAGCCATGCAGCAGTGGGAGCAATACGAGCGCGAGCTCGTGAAACGCGGCTGGAAAATGTCGCCCAGCACTCGTCCAACCGCCGAGAGGCAGGACACCACGCTGCCTGCCCACCTCCGTGCAGACGTCACGAGCATTCCAGTCACTCCAACCGTCAGCAACGAGGCCTACGTGCCCCCAAGCACCGGCTCGGCACTCACGCGCGACCCGCCCACCCACGTCCTCGAAGCCATTGGCGCTGCCGGACAACAAGAGTATTTCTCGGATCGACCGGGGCCATCGACGGACCCGAACTCAGCTCGACGAGCCACCGACGGAGCCAAGAATGGAGAAGACATTCTCCGCCGTCTGAGTCTCACTGGAACGACTTCCACGACAGACTACGATAGCATCGACCCTCGTACCGCTCACCCTAGCTTGGGCCTGACTGGCAACATCATCAGCGCAAATTTTGCCGTCCCCTACAAGGTCGGCTACACCACTTCAGGGGAATGGGTAAGCCACATTGTCGAGGTCTGTCGTGAGATTGTGACTGACATCAAAGCAGGAGCTCCAACAGAGAAGAGGTACATCCGCTCTGTTCGACTCGTTCTCGTGGCTCGCGTCCGAGAAGTCTCCTTGGAAGCACACCCTAGTCGGCTGGACTGGAGAAATTGATCGAGTGATCCGCCGTCAAGATGACGATCATTCTGCTGGGACCAATGGAATCACTTCAATGGACTCGGTCCCACTCAGCAAGCAGTCCGCTCCCATACCAGTCAACAAGGGCGAGAAATCTCCGCAGCCAACCGAACTCTCGGAATTGCACGTGCCCTTGGCCGACAGACGCAAGCTCGAGAGGAAGCTCGCGGCCGAATCCGGCGGCCATGTCTCTCCTGTCTGGCTGTGGGATGACATTGACGACAACGAAGTAGCGACCTTCCGGAACCAATCTCGATGGAGGCGGTACGCGGAACACGAGCTATTCACGTTGTTTCACTACAAGCAGAATGAGCCCAGCGACGGTCGAGCTCTTCGGAAGACTTGGGCGGACTATTGCCTGCTGAACAAGACTTTCGCGGATCACATTGTCAGCATCTACACTCCTGGCGACATCATCCTGATACACGACTATCACCTTCTGCTTCTACCAAGCCTGTTGAGGCAACGCCTGCCAAACGTCTACATTGGCTTCTTCCTACACGTACCGTTCCCCAGTAGTGAATACTACAGGTGCCTGACTCGCCGCAAGGAGATACTTGAGGGGGTTCTCGGGTCCAACATGATTGGCTTCCAGGCATACAGTTATGCTCGCCACTTCTCGTCCTGCTGCACGCGTATCCTTTCATTTCCATCTTCATCTGCCGGCGTGGATGCATACGGAGCTCACGTGCCAGTGGATGTATTCCCCATCGGAATCAACGCGGAGGCCACAATCAAGGCTGCGTTCGAGTCGCCCGGGGTCGAAACCAAAATGCAATCACTTCGCGAACAGTACCACGGGAAGCAGATCATCGTTGGGCGCGATCGTCTTGACACAGTCCGAGGTGTTGCACAAAAGCTGCAAGCGTTCGAGATATTCCTTGAGCGCCATCCGGACATGCACGACAAGGTCGTCCTCATCCAGGTCACGAGCCCCACTAGCATTGAGGATCGCGATGACAAAGGTGACAAGACTGCCAACAAGATCTCTGAGTTGGTTGCGAGAATCAACGGAACGTATGGATCGTTGAGTTTCACGCCAGTTCAGCACTATCCTCAGTATCTCTCAGAGGAAGAGTATTTCGCATTGCTTCGAATCGCCGACCTGGGCTTGATCACGAGTGTTCGCGATGGCATGAACACGACAGCTCTCGAATATGTTGCTTGTCAGCGCGACAACCACGGTCCTCTGATAATCTCGGAGTTCTCTGGTACGGCTGGCAGTCTGGCGGATGCCATTCACATCAACCCATGGGACCTTGGAGGCACGGCGGACGAGATTTACGCCGCGTTGCAAATGGGACGAGAGGAGCGAGAGCAGAAGCACCAACTGCTGAATCAGCATGTGACAACCAACACGGTGCAATACTGGACCTCGAGCTACATCAAGCGCCTTCTGACGAACCTTGCTTCTTACGACCACTCATTCGTAACCCCAGTTCTCGACCGCGCAAAGCTGTTGCAGCAATATCGCGATTCATCAAGACGCCTGTTCATGTTCGATTACGATGGTACTCTGACACCAATCGTCAATGACCCGAACTCAGCGATCCCATCAGACAGGGTCATCCGATCGCTGAAAACACTTGCTTCGGACCCTAAGAATCAGGTCTGGATTATCAGTGGCCGCGACCAAAAATTCCTCGACGAATGGATGGGACACATCTCCGAGCTTGGTCTGTCTTCTGAGCATGGAGCATTCATGCGACCACCGAACTCGAACAATTGGGAGAACTTGACCGAAACGCTGGACATGTCGTGGCAGGAAGATGTTATGAAGGTCTTCACTCGCTACTCGGAACAGACACAGGGGAGTTTCATCGAACGCAAGAAGATCGCGTTGACCTGGCACTACCGGCGTGCCGATCCAGAGCTTGGACCGTATCGCGCTCGGGAGTGCCAGAGGCTTCTGCAGCAAACAGTGGCGAGGCAATACGAGGTCGAAGTCATGACAGGAAAAGCGAACTTGGAAGTGCGACCTCGCTTTGTCAACAAGGGCGAGATTGCGAGGCGTCTGGTTATAGAATACGGCATGGAACCCTCCAAGGCTCCGGACTTCGTATTCTGTGCTGGCGACGACTTCACTGACGAAGGTAAGAGATTCATCGTGACGCACACATGCAAAGGGCGTAACTAACCTCATCACAGATATGTTCCGCTCGCTCGGCCAGTCTCATTTGCCGCAAGATCATCGCTTCGCAGTCACCGTAGGTGCAAAGACTAAGCAGACGCTCGCCTCATGGCATCTGCTCGAGCCTGCAGACGTCATCTCGTGCATCGCGTTGCTCAATGGCAGCGCTGACGGCGGGAATGTGGGAGCAGTGGCCGCTTTGGATGGTACGGTGCCGGAGTCCAGGCCTGTGCTATAGTCCGTATACGAGTCACAGGCGTTGATAGGCGGCATTCGTGGATGCATAGCAAGGCGTTCGAGGTGGTGCATCAAGCAGCGCAAATGACTTACGTGGGCTGGAGTGTTTTGGTGATGTAATCACAGCGCCCAGATAGAGCTCGTCGAAGTGTAGCATAGTCCGCACGCATAATGTGGTCACGTTTCTCCAACACTGTCGCGATACCTTGTTTGATATGGTTCGCCAAGACTGAAGCTCTGCCCCGTCTCGTGGCTTCGGCATTGCAGGTGAAGCTCGTTGCTGCGACGAAGCTTCATAGTTAGTCTATTCCACAGCTTCCATCACCTTCATGCAATGCCATCGACTGGCACTGCGCGCCGTCTGCCGTGCAAACAACGCTTATGACCCATCGCGAGCACTTCGCTCTGCTTTCGGAACCGCCACGCCGCGAAGAGAACACGATGATCGTATTCCGTCTGTATGGGAGCCCACAGAATGGGAAGAACTGCCAGATGCCGGGCGACAGCAGCAAATCGCAAATGTGAAAGATGCAGGGCCCAACACCGAACACGAAGACTCGCCGACAGCCTCCGCCCAGGCTACAAAGACGACATCGAAACAAGATGCGCGGACGACCAGTGGGAAGCGCAAAGACACGCAAAGAGTGCGGCGCATAAAGACGCGAGCAAAGGGCCATGAAGTAGCAAGTAAGGAGGTGCCCTCTCTCCAACAATACGTGCGAGATATATTGCGGCGCCAAGTTGGTCGAGCACAGTCCGCCCTTTCTCCAAGCGGGCGAGGTGATGTACCATCCACAGCCATGTCCAATGCGCGGCTCTGGCTGCCGCACCTGAACGGGGATTTGTTTGTTGGGGCGAATAAGTGGCAGCCCGACATAGTCAATTTGGCCTTGCTTAATCGACGACTTCACGAGGACAAGCATTACACAGAGGAATGGTCTCCTCACGAAAAAGGGCAAATTGGAGCCGCATTCGACTATTCGCCAAGGGTTGTGGTGCCTCGTACGCCAGAAGAAGACTTAATCCCTCCCGCACCATGGGAGACACCTTCAAAAGAGAGGCAAGAAACGAACCTTCGTGGTACGGCGCATGCTGAACACGAGTTCGAGCGAGCTATCGGGCGATTTGTCAACTATATGAAGCCCACTCCACTAGAAACATTCGCACGGAAGACTGCCGCCAAGGAGGTCATGTCTTTCATCCGGGAGACATTGCACGGACACCCCAACATTTCAGCTGAGCTTCAAGGCTCTGAGAAGACCGGGTTGGCGATGCCAACCTCAGACATTGACATCCGCCTGTTGGTGCAGCCGGGCAACGAAGTTTCACCTACGGTGAGCCCATATGTCCTGGGCAAAAGAATGCAGAAAGCCATGAGACCACTCGAATATGCTTTGAGAAAGAAGTCGGACCGATTCGTGCTGGTAACACTCCGTGAGGGTCTCCACCCGATCATCAATTTCCAACATCGACCATCTGGCCTCGACTTCCAGATTTTAGCTGGCAGGCCTACATATGCCCAGGAAGATGCCGTTGCAAAGTATCTTTCAGAGATACCTCAACTGCGTGCTCTGTTCACTGTCATTCGTACCTTTTTCGACGTCAGAGGCTTTCTGCCCGTGTATTCCGGCGGTATTGGCTCATACGGCTGTTTCGTCATGCTCATACCACCAATAATGCGCGCCAAATCGACACTTTCGGCGCCTGTCCTCAGTTCACTGCGCCGCGTCTTCGCTTTTTACCATCCGTGCAACGTGGTCGATCCCACTAATCACGGCGTATCTTGCTTCCCACGCCAGATCTTCAAGAAGCATGACCCGGACCGTATATATGACGTGTTCGCGCGTTACGCCGAGCGAAGAGGGGATCCAATTCGAGCTGGACAATGGCGGATCGGCCAACGTCGGAAGTACCAGCCATACCTGCTTACACTGCAGGACCCAGCAAACCCAAATAATGATTTGGGTGCCCGCACGTATGCTATCAAACACATCCTAGCCACGTTCATGAGAGCGCGAAGGGATCTGCAGCGTTGGAAAGCGAGGATGGCACGCGATCCTCAGACACCATATGAGCCGTTCCTTGAACAGCTTGTTGGACGTCCGGATCTCCTGTATCGGGAGCAGCGGCAGGCACTCGAAGAATACGGACGAGCGGTTAAGGATGGCAACGAGCCCTCTTATTTGACAGAAGATGAAGCCGCCCAGCTTCTGCAAGGTCACGAGTCTGGCGACAATAAGGGCGCACTTGTTAGGAAAGTATGGGAGTGAATTCAAATCGATACGGATGCAGCAGTGGGCCCCGTTCTCAGGAGCAGGATCATACATTCCATGAGAAGAGCGGCATTAGATACAAGTAGCTTGGGATGTTTGCCCCTGGAAGCAGGCACGCAACAAGTCAGTCGGTCGAGCACAAGACCGTGAAGTCTGGTCCTGTCCCGTTGCTCCACAATTCGTTTCTTAGCCACCGTGTTCAGCCACGACGGACCAACTCCAAACTCCACCCAAACCTTCTATCTTCAAACGTCTGTCTGTCCCATAAACGTCTTTGACACAAGAGGCTCACAGCACTCGACCATCACCAAACTGTTCTGTCTGCATGACCAAGTACGACAATGGCGCTGATTCCAGCCCTCCATGCTGTAGAGTATCTCCACGCAATTGTGGACATGGGCTCAAATGGCATTCGATTCAGTATATCAAGCCTGCAGCCACCAACACAACGAATAATGCCAACTCTGTACCAGCGCCGAGTAGGCATCTCACTTTACGACGCACAGTATTCGCAAACAGGCGAACGGATCCCGATAGACGATAAGACAATCAAGGCCGTCACGGCAGCTTTCAAGCAATTCAGACGCACTTGTCAAGATTTTGGAGTACCAGAGCAGAATACTACAGTACTGGCAACAGAAGCTACGCGAACTGCTATCAATTCTGAGGTCTTTCGCGCGGAGATCAAGAAGGAAGTGGGATGGGAAGTGATGATGCTTGCTAAGGAAGAGGAAGGTAGGGTAGGTGCTATGGGTGTGGCATCTTCTTTACCTTCGCTGAGTGGGCTTGTTATGGACCTTGGAGGTGGGAGTACGCAGTTGAGTTGGATTGTGAAGAATGGTGCTAGTGATGGAGTGAGACTGCCGCCTTCTGGAGCTGTCAGTATGCCGTATGGCGCTGCTGCGATGTCGAGGCGACTTGCTGAAGCAGAGAAGACGGGGACGACTGGGAAGCTACGGGAGGAGGTTTACAGTGCAGTGAGAGCTGCTTATCAGACGTTGCAAGTGCCGAAGGAATTGGAGAGAGCTGCGACAGATGCAGGAGGATTCACGTTGTATCTTTCTGGAGGCGGATTTCGAGGCTGGGGTTATGTACTGATGAGCCAGCATCGTGTGCAACCGTATCCGGTACCTGTGATCAACGGCTTCCGAGTCAGCAGGAATGCTTTCTTGGAGATCGATCAAGTCAAGGCTGCCGCTGCAGACTCACTCGAACATACTGGAGAAGGCGAGCTGTTCAGGATATCGGAACGTCGTGCCGGACAAGTACCAGCTGTTGCGTTTCTCGTGAACGTCCTCGCTGAAGCGCTGCCACAAGTCAAAGAGGTCCGCTTCTGTCAAGGCGGTGTTCGGGAAGGTCATTTGTTCTCATCATTTCCAACGGAAATCAAAGCAGAGCTGCCTCTGGTTGTGGCTACCCGACCATTCGCAAACACAGACTCCTCGAAGAAGCTCGTTGCAATACTCGAATCTGCATTTCCTGCAGGATCGACACCTGGCGCTGCGGATGACTACAAGAGCATCTTCATCCCAGGCCTACTCGAAGCATTCGCCAATCTGATATACTACCACTCCAGCCACTCCAAAGACCTGCAAGCTTCAGCAGCGCTCCGCAGCACCACAGCAGGAGTCCTCGCCAGTGTCCACGGCATCACTCACGAAGCCCGAACGCTCATCGCATTGTTATTGTGTGCAAGATGGGGAAGAAGCATACCTCCAAGCGACGAAATCTTCAAGCGTAACCTTGAACAACTGATCGAATCACCCTGGACACTGTGGTGGATCAATTATCTCGGCGCAGTAGCTTCCTTGATGGCAAGCATCTATCCTGCAGGACCACTGGTAGGACAAGAGCGACTTCGCCTCAAAGCCGCGTGGGACAGAGACGAGAAGCAGCGAGCGCTTCTGCGGTTGGAAGTAGGCGTCTCCGGCGATGTCGATGAAGAAGTTGTCGAACATGAGGCGCACGAAGTAGAGAAGGTTGGCAAGCGTAAGCGCTGGATTGGAGGGCGAGATGGCATAGGGCATCGATTATCTGTCAACGTCCGCCCTATCAGATCTTGACACAATGTCCTATGACATGGAGCAGACTGCCACCAGGACCTCGTGGTTTATCGAGTTCGAACGGCTAAGACTGAGAATCCTTCTGGCTCCAAGCGGCATTTGAAATTCGCTACGATCTCAAAGCGGCTCGCTGTGGATAGTCAAACGGACACTCGAGAAGAACGACGATTGTTGCTCTCTCGTCGCAGCCCCTGTGATGCGCCCAGGTCGCTTCGCGAGACCTAGTGGCTTGAGTACGCTTCAAGAAACAGAGATATGAGGAGGGACGAAGTGTTCGAGTCCAGGGGAGAGATATGCAATTTTGGCTATGGTTCCCATTTTGTTTTCGGCAGTAGGGGAGGATGCCGGCCACCGTGGTATCCAGATCTTGCCTCCGGATCATCAAAGTGTGGTCCATGGGAAGGAAAGAGGCTCAGCTCGAAGAGCACATGTGTGGCCGTATGGTAGCCTGCGACGTATATCGACCGTGCAATTGAAGCCTCGTACTGTCGCTCGGGTCGGCAGCAGACCGCTTTCGGTACCGTGAAACGGGGTTTGATACTTGGATCTGACGAGGAGGTCTCCGAAAGCGATGAACGACGCCATCAAGTTCGCACTCGGCGTGATTGAGGTAATCATACTGCAGACCGACATGCATACAGACCTGTTTAGCAGCGGTCAGAGGTCGTACGAGGATGGTGGTTCGCAATTAGAAGCAGCAGACAAGGTAGCCGACCAACCAGATGCCGAAAGCATGTCTAGCAGAAGCCGATGTATAGCCTGCGATATTGCAGAGTCGCTTATGAAAATAAGTTCACGCCTCTCCGCTTGGAAGTGTCTTGGAATCTGAACTTGTGATGGAAAGAGGATGCCGCCAGACTTCACGTCGCATGGATGGCACCCAGATCCCGTCAAACGCCGATTCCCCATGGCACGAGATGAGGAGTTCGCACATGCCGATCTGCCAAGAAACGCGGAGAGTGTGTCGCATCTGCAGATCAGTGATGTGATGCGTTGTTGGAGTAGTGGCGGCCGTCGACTTCATCTACCGCTTGCGCCTCCCATCTCTTCTAGACCGGTCGCAAAAGCCGGACATCTCAGGAGTTCTGGTATATAGTCCTCGTCGAGACACCATCGGCAGGGATTCACCATCCCAGCTTTGACCGAGAACATGGCTGATACCAAGTCTGCCGTCGACATGATCGAAGACCACGAGCCACGAAAGGGCAGCGTCACGGTGAATGCGGATGCTGCTCTCCATGGAGATCGAGCACTGGCGATGATCGGTGATGAAAGAGTCAGATTGACGGAAGAAGATGTATGTGACTCTGATGAAGCGACTCCCCTTCAACGCACGGGCCAAGCTGATACAGACTCGCAGAACAAACGCATACGACGGAAGACGAACAAAGTAATCTTGACTATCCTGATCTGGGTGTACTTCCTTCAAATCGTAAGTCCCAACGCTTACCTCGACTCTGGAAAACAACGCTCACCACCAACCCTCCCAGCTGGACAAATCGGTGCTTGGATATGGAGCAACTTTCGGAATGAAAGAATCTACTGGTCTCGTGGGTAATCAATACTCTCTCGTCGGCAGTATCGCACCCATTGCACAACTGGTCTGGCAACCATTTTCATCCTATCTGATCGTCCGAGTTCCCCACCGGATTCTCATGCCCGCACTGGTCTTGGGTTGGGGCATTGCTCAGACGTGTATGGCATTCGCCTTCAACTACGAAGGACTTCTTGCTGCACGCTTCTTTCTGGGACTCTTCGAGGGTGGCTGCCTGCCCTTATTCAGCATCATCACCTCGCAATGGTATCGCCGAGCAGAGCAACCCATCATCGTAGCTGCATGGTACAGCACAAATGGTCTTGCTACGATCGCTGCCAGTGCGTTAAGCTTCGGTCTTGGACATATCAACTCTTCCGTGCTGGAGAGCTGGCAAATAATTTTCCTTTTCGTCGGTCTGGTCACAGTCATTACTGCGCCTTTTGTGTATTGGAAGCTCGACGACGATATCCCCTCGGCACGATTCCTGACGGAGGAAGAGAAGCCGCAAGCCATCGAGCGTTTGAGAGCCAATCAAACCGGTACCGGAAGCCGCGAGTTCAAGTGGGGCCATATCACGGAGCTGGCCCTCGATACTAAGACCTACCTGTGGATCGCTTTATCATTACTCCTCAACGTCGGAGCCTCGGTGTCCAACGTGTTCGGACCGACAATCATCAGTGGCTTTGGATACGATAAGTTTATCACCTCACTTTTGAATATGCCGTTCGGAGCTCTGCAATTTATCACGATTCTCTTCGCTTCATGGGCTGCGCAGAAATTCAAGATCAAGTCGCTCATCCTTGTGGCTATGGTACTGCCAGTCATTGCCGGTCTGGTTATGCTGTACACCATCTCCCATACGGATGCGAATCAAGGCGCGCTCATGGCCGGCTACTATCTCTTGGCATTTTTGTTCGGCGGCAACCCGTTGATCGTCTCCTGGGTCGTCGGCAACACCGCAGGCACAACCAAGAAGAGCGCAGTAATGTCAGTATACAACGCTGCTTCATCGGCAGGCAACATAGTCGGCCCGTTATTGTTCAACTCTCGGGATGCTCCAACATATAAGCCCGGTCTGAGAGCCGTGCTCGGGATTTTTGTAGCCCTCGGAGCGTGTGTGCTCCTCCAGGGCGCTAATTTGATGTTTTTGAACAAACTACAAGAGCGCAAGAGGGTTGCGAATGGCAAGCCAGCTAAGATCAAGGATCTTAGTATGTCGAATGAATATCAGGATGTGGACGACGCCGTAGACTCGAAAACGGGAGAACAGCACGCGAGAATTGGAGATCAAGCGTTCCTTGATTTGACAGATCTGAAGAACGATGAGTTTGTGTTTATTTATTAAAGCGGATCCTTTGGACAGAAGCGTAATAGCATTTAGCAGTGAATTTGACGAACTTGGCAAAACCAGCCCCATGAACAGCGAAATCTCTCCCCACTGCGGACAAGCAACACAGAGACTAGTATTGAGACTCCGTACTCCTCTGACCTGGGCGTTCGAGTGCCCTTTCGATCTTCGGATCTCCGCCTTATGCAGCACAGCCAAGGCGCTTTGGCTCGACAAGCGAGGCGGGCTTAGGATCAAGTTCGTGAGAGCGGTCGCAATGGTGTCTATCCTCACATTGTAAACGGTGAGATCCCTAACTAGAGCTACCTCTGAATGCAATTTATCTCTGAGTGCAAGCGCATCACTGGATCGGCTCTCGATTCATTGATCGCTATGTTGATTGGCTTAGCGACATGCGCTTGCACTCAAAAGTAGTTGCACTCAGAGGTAGTCGCATTCAAAAGTAGCCACAATCCAACAAGACGCAAAGCAAAACCTCCTAGCACCACGCGAAGCACATCAGGAAGCTCTCTATCTCTGGCCGCTCGCAACCATCTCGGCCGCCAAGTCGGCAACCCACGGCATCACGGCAACAGCAGCAGGATTCCGGACCCGATTTTGTCTCGGCTGCACACTATCTGCAAGAACGTCACAGACCGGGGGACCGAATCATTGGTACAAGCTTTTGACTGGAAGATTGTCCTTGTCGACCTAGTGGGAGACTGCATTGGTCGGCATTGGCGGATATTATAGACTCGGCTTGGTTTCAGGTATTGTGCTGGTATGCTATCTCCCCTCGGTACGCGAGAAGGAAAAGAGGGTACCGCGCCGACGATGGATGCTTGGTGGAGGATCGGGGATGCACTGCGTGTTTTCGATTGATACTGCAGCGTTACTGTCTTCTTTCTGTCAAGTGAACCAAGCGATGACTGTGTGCGTTGCAGTGTAAATGACACCAAAATCAGGATAGAGTGACACGATCGCTGAGAAGTTCAGCATGGTTTCTATATCCATGCATGACGGATGGCATGCACCACGAGACTGATGAACAGGGTCATCGGGCAGTGGAAAGTCGCTGCCTGACAACGTAATACATGCTGTTTCAAACTGATTCAAGCCCGGTGACTCTGTGCTATGAGTACAATAGGTATTTCCCGATGCCTTGACGCCTCGCTGAAAGCAGATTCCCTCATTTTGCTCAACCCGAAGTGTGGTTACAAATGCCAAAGCGACACCTGCACCTTGATGAAATATGTATAATACCACGAATGCGTGTCGTCTAAGGATCTCTTCCTCCCATGACCTTCGCCGCTTGCACAGCCTGCATCTTGTTCTGCCATGCAGCTGCAGGCTGGAACTTCTTGACTGTTCTAGCCTCCTCTAGGCTGTAGCCTGGAATACGGATCCCATACTTGCGCTCGAGCACGATTTGAATGTCACGGATGTCGAGGGTCTGGTTGGGTCGCATCTTTGCGAGCTTGCAAGCGTCTCCGAGCACGTTATCCGTGAAGTCGTCGGCGAGCTCCAGCATGACCTCCTCCACCTCAGGACTTAGAACGTTGGACGATTCGCTATCTGAGGCTGCTGGCGCGGCGCCAGTCACTTGTCGTACGAGCTCGTCCAATTTTCGCTTGCTCAGCACACGGTCACCTTCGCCCTCTAGAGTGAAGGGCGGCGGGCGCTGTATGCCAGGTTGCTGCATCATGCCGGCATTGTTGTATGTTGGGCGCGCAGGCGGACCGGGTACGGGCTGCTGGGTCTGTGGTCCGAGCTGGAGGGTTTTCGGGATAGGGAACTTGGTGTTGGCGCTGCTTTGCTGCGTTGTCTGCAGATTTGGATAGGTGGGCGTATTCTGCTGCGACGTATTGTTCGGCTGCGTGCTGAATGGGAGCCCGTTGGGCATCTGAGGAGCCTGCGGCCCCTGTTGCTGAGGCTGGTTTTCGCGATGATAGGACTCGGCAGCGGACGCCATAGCAGCTTGGTGAGTAAGAGGCTGTGGCTGCCGAACATTCTGTCCCGCACTGTTGGGCATCGCCGTCTGCGGCACGCCGGACTGCTGACCAGCAGCTGCCTGACTCGGGATGCTCGTGTTGATCTGCGGTGGCCGTTGCTGCTGCATCTGCGAGCCCATGTTATTCTGCTGTGGAAAGTTTTGCTGCTGCTGCGGTTGCTGCTGCGGTTGACCCGAGCTCTGCGCCATCTGTGGTTGATTTGCGGCTTGCGGCGGTTGCGCGTTCTGTTGGTTTTGAGAAGCGACTTGTTGATTCTGCTGGAAGCCAGCTTGTGGCTGTGGTGGAGAAGGCAAGCCATTCGTAGGCTTGGCGTCCGGCTGTTGTTGTTGCGACGTAGCATTCACTGCGCCCTGCTGAGTTGCGGGACGCGCTTGCTGAGCACCATCGGCTCTGCCTTCGCCACGTGCCTTCCAATTGTTCCAATTCTGGTTCACAGTAGCGACCGCCTGCTTCGCGGCCTCAAAATTCTTCCGCATATTTTCCGGTACCGGCTGCTGTGATTGTTGATATCTGCTGAGCTGGCTCTGCACGCTACGCGCCTGGTTCAGAATCTGATCGCGCTTGGCGAGGATGGAGTGCGCTTGGTTGCGCCAGGCTTGCTGTTGCTCTGCAGGAATCGTCAACACGACATTGTCGAGATCTTCTTGCGATTTTGGCATGAGCTGAGGAAGCTGTTGCTGGTTTCCCATCGCATTGCCGCCCTGTCCTCCTTGACCTTGCTGTCTCGCGCGAGCAGCCGCCTGCGCTTGCGCCATTTGCTGCTGGGTCATTTGACCCGCCTGCTGGCCGGGCTGTTGTCCCTGCTGTTGCTGCGACATCTGCTGTGGCTGTCCACCCTGCTGTGCCGGTCGCGGCTGCTGGTTCTGTTGCCCAGGCTGGCCCTGCGCTGAGTTTGGGCGATTCCTGTTCGCAAGCTGAGCCATGAGCCGACTGCTTGCTGTGCGAATCTTTGTCTCTGCCTCTTTACGCTGGTCACTGCCTTCCGGGCTGTTGTTGAATTGATTCCATATCTGTGTCAATCCTTGCTTATACTGGAGCTTCGAGGGAGCGTCAAGGAATGGTAGCTGGTCAATTTGCTCTGGCCGAATCATGACCGGGTTTCCAGAGCTCGGAGGTTGCGCCATGGTCACGGCGGCTGCGCTGATATGGATGGCTGGCGAAGGTGTATGATCGCTCTATGGCGTAACGGTCGGTGGAACGGACGGAAGGTGGGCGGGCGACAGCGCGGTCACGATTGAGAAGGCCAGTCGCACCGATCGATCGCCGGGCGCACAAGCACAGCTTGGTCAACGATAGATGACCGATTTCGAGGGATGTCAAATCAGAAGCAAATTTTGTGCGTCGTGAAGAAAGCGGCAGACTGTTCGTTCTGTAAAAGCAGTCGCGTGTTTGATGCACGGCTACGTGAGGTCTGGAGTGAGGCCGCGATCCACGCCAAGATGCACCGTCTCGAGGCTCACATTGCGGCTTACGCCTGTGAGTGTCAACGACACATGCGAGTTCACGATCGCTGAGTCGTGTGAAGACCGCGCCGTTCGTGCTAAGCGGGGGAGTGACATGGAATGCATTCGGCGGGCTTTGAAGAAGAGTGCCCTTTTTGAAAGTCTATGAAAGTCATGTTTCGACGAAGGAGAAAGCACTTGCTGCTCATCACAGGCTGTGAATACAGCGGCTTGCTGTATCGGACGGATTGTTGCAATGGTCTATGGTCTATTGGTGTATTCGTACGCCTTTGCCGATGTTAAAAAACGATCGCACGCCTGACTCCAGCGTCACAATAGCTTTGACCCATCTGCCAAGCTACGTGCCGAATAGAATTGCAAAATAAGCTATGAAGAGCCTTTAATTCCAATGGGAATCCATTTCGATCGAGTTTTCCGCTTGTGCTGATAAGCGCGAGCTCGTGATGTGTAGCAGTAGGTGTATTGCTGGCCCTGTACCACGGAACACTGCCAACCTTAATTACTGAGCGTGGCCGTCCTTCCAAGACGGCGAGGTTAGCAGGAGTCTACTGCCAGAAAGCAAAACAGAAATCAGGATCGAGACTCCGTGCTCCTCTGCCCGTAGAATTCGAGTGCCCTTTCCATCCTCGTACCTCCGCCTTGTGCAGCGTAGCTAAGGCGCTCTGTCTCGACAAGCAAAGCACCTGCGGAACCCAATTTGCGAGAGATCGCAAAGTGAGCGTATTTCCAGTCGCCAGTTTGTCGTCCACGACTAGGCAGTGTCGCATTTTGCAGCTTCGGCAGTCAAATCTTGTAAATCTACACCAAGTGATAGCTAGTCAACTCTCGTATTCGAAGGTGTGACATCAGGAGAAATTGCAAAGACTTCATCTTCCAGCCACTCTGATACTTCTTCCCACGGAGCCTTTCTCATCCAGAAATCGATCAGTTTTGTGCTTGCATGCACAGCGTCAGTGCACCCATCCATGGCTTCGTACACTGAGACATCAGAGACGTTGACATTGTCAAACTCTTTGTCTCCGAAATCGTACTTCTGATGCTCCTCAGCATTCTGGCCTCGAAAAGAGTGGAAGTTCATGATTTTTCCATAGCGTTTAGGGATGCTGTCGGAGAGCAGTTCGCGATGGCAATGGCCGCGAGCATATGAGTCCTGAATGAGGTGCAAGCAACTCCCCAATGCACGGCGATCGTGCATCACTTTTCGATACGTGCCGTTCGTTGTGAGCAGCGTGTCCACCGTGTCATTCTCATTCGGTATTGTTCCCTCGTCGAAAAGATCACGCATCGGGTACGCTATCTCAAGACCGTCGCGAGTAGTTTTGATGTCACGGAGTCTGAGTTCGCCGTGGATCTCACCGAGAGCGACCCGGTACATGACCTGCAGCCACATCATGATCTTCCGTTTTGTCTCTTCGGGGTCTTCTCCTGGAACATCGGCCATGCTGTGTAGAAATTGCAAATCTCCGAAATGTGATCGTGCGATGAGGTTCTTGTGCCCCGGCCAACCATCTTTCGTGCAGTCGGCATCGAAGATGGCGCCATCGGCGAACTGCACTGCCCAGTCTTTCCCGATGCCACGACTGTAGTTCTCATTGCTCGGATTGAACCACCCTTGGTTGTTGAACAGCAGATTCGAAGGATCATCATTCCAAACAATTCCGCGCAGGAACTCCAGAATGTCGGCCTGTTTTTCAAGAATCAGATTGATGTATGTTGTCGCTGGATCGAGCTTGAACTCGGAGTGTATTAATGCTGCCAGCGTGATTGTCTCATGGACAGGAGGATGCCTGAACGGCCCAAGGCCGCCGCCAATGTACATTGTGCTCAAGACAAGCCTTGAGTCTGGTCAACGCACAATATGTCACCTGCATTCGGGGATCGGATAGCAGGGTACAACTGCTCTCTTGGCATTTGCAAGCCCTTTGACAGCCGGCTCAGGGCAGCTTGTTGGCAGGAGAGCCCCGAAAGATTCTCGAGCTTGTATTCCTTGAGTCAACGTATGCTGATGACAGACTGTATTATTGTGACAAGCTCATTGCGAATGACGAAAGTTTTGTGAAATTATTTCGGGAACGTCCGGCTAGCATATTGCTGGGCTGAAGTCGGGTAACAGATCCATGATAAGTAGAATTGGCTTCGACCCAGTGGCCCTAGATGGGTGAGTCAACGAGGGCTATATGCTTCTCAATAGTTTGCAATTGCTTCACTGCCAATCAATATCGATTATCCTACCATGTGCGCCGAGGTTGCCAGCCGCGCTCTAAGTACGCTGCGTCTGCCCATCGACGCTGGCACAAAACAAAGCGGACCCCAGTAGAGGAGACGACAAAGCTTCTTGCAGAGTCTGGTGCTTGTCGAAACGCCTGTGCCAGACTGTAGACATGGCTTGTGACATGCGGCGTTCCGAGACTGCTCGCGCCTATCTGGCCATCGTGAATACAGGTAGAAGAAGCAACACCAGGCGCAGGTGCACAAATGGCGCGACCATGACCCTGACACGGGCGTAGAGCGCGCCCTCGCCAGTATTCCTCGCTGTTGGCGCGAGCCCACATGATGCAGTAAGAACGTGTAACTTGGTATTGGAACTTGGTCGCGGCAGCGGCAGTCACGTTTTCGGCGAGCGGAGATCGGCGCTAGTGGGCCCGGTCCGCCGGCTTTGTCAGTTCTCCGCAATCGCTCCTTCTTCTTCACTGCGCCTCCATCCTCGCTTCTTCCACCTCCCCTCCTCTCCACCGACCACCATTACGGACAACTTCTCTTCTTCATCAAAACCTCTGTCGCCACCATCCGACAGCCACCGCCTTGCGGCGACACACCAATTCGCACATCAGCGACCGCAAGACTGCAAGCACTGAGATCCACCGGACGCCGCGGCTGTCTGACGCATCAGGCGCTGATTCATCAGGGTAAGCTAGCGAGACATATTGGCGAGCGGCAGGCAGAGGAATATCAGAAAGACGTTGGGTTCGAGTTTGAGACAACACTGTCGACCACAGACAGCATCCTTTTTGCTTTCGCATACTCGTGCGGTGCACTCAAGTCGCACTGCGCCCCGGGTGTCATTCAGCCGTTCTTCAAAAGACAGCCAGCGCGCCTGGTGTACCTGTCGCAGGCAGTTGCTATTGAATACAAATCCACCTTCCACGGTCGTGCATTTCTGAGCTAGTCGGCAAAGCCTTCTGTTCACTTGTACACCACAATTCCCTCAGTTCTACTGCATCGTGTAAATCGCGCCCGCGCAAGGAACTACTTTTCTCACACAAAACCAACAGCGCGAAATCTTCGCTTCTGGCCCTTTGGCTCTGGTCATCGCACCTCATCAGATCGCCACCATGTCTTCATCCATCTTCTTCAAGTTCCGCAATCAGAAGGACCTCACGCCAATCGCTTTCGATGGCAGTAGTCTTTCTGTGTTCGAGGTGAAGCGCGAGATCATGAAGATTGCTCGACTCGGTGATGGCAAAGACTTTGACCTGGACATCTCGACTTCTGACACCAACGAGCGTGAGTCTCTATTACCCCATCCTATCTCACGTGACTTTTCACTGACTTTCCGGACAGTCTATGATGACGATACGACCCAAATCCCGCGGTCGACCACAGTCATCGCGAGACGTATGCCCGCGGCTAAGAATGGTGCTGGCCGCGCAGCTCGATACGTGACTGGCTCCATGCCCCTTCACGCGAAGAACTCACATCGCACCGAGTCGAACTTGAGAGGTGGCGTTGGCAAGAATGCTTTTGCAGCGAATGGTGTCAAGGACATGAGCTCGATGACGGAGGAGGAGAAGTTGGCAGCTGTAATGAATGCTAGCAATACCCAGTTCCAAGCAGATCTTCAGTCATCTGCGAGTATACCAACGAAGCGCAATGCTTTCAAGCCAGCTGCTGTACCCGACAAGCCGCTGCCTCCGGGATATGTCTGCTATCGCTGTCGCAAGAAGGGACATTGGATCCAAGCATGTCCTACTAACAATGATCCCACCTTCGATGGCAAGAAGCCAAAGCGCACCACAGGTATTCCGCGTTCTATGCTTGAAAAGGTCGAGGAGCCCGACACCGACAAGGAGCTTCCTCAAGGTGTCTTCATGAACCAGGATGGTGACTACGTCCGCGTCAAGACCGACGACGCCACCTGGCAGAAGATTCAGGAACAGCAGAAGGCTGCTGCTGAGAAGGCCAAAGAAGCGGCGGCAGTTGATCAGGAATTGATCGACCGTGGTCTTCTTTGCACCCTGGACAACCGTCCGTTCAATGTACCCGTGAAGACCCCGTGCTGTGGCACCACATACTGCAATGATTGCATCGAGAACGCACTGGCCGACAACGACCTCATCTGCCCAAATTGTGGTGAACAGGCACTGCTTGACGACCTCAAAGCAGACGAGGAAGCGCTCAACAAGCTTACAGAGTACGACGCTGAGAAGAAAGCCGGCAAGCTGCAGAAGGAGAAGGAAGCGTCCAAGAGTCCCAAGCCTGAGGATGCTGCAGCACCAGGATCACCAGATGCCAAATCGCCAGCGTCTGCGGCTTCAGCCTCAAAGAAGCGAAAGGCAGATGACGAGCTCGACAACACGCGTCGCCCAAGTAACCCGGCCAACACGACTACGAGCTCGTCCCAGCAAGGCACGCCGGCGACCGCTGCTCAGACGAATCCGACACAGACACACCCACAGCCGCCAACGGCACCCAGGAACATGACCGAGTTCGTCAACCAAATGAACGCCATCTCCGGTACTATGGGAGGTGGTCAAAATGGTATGAACTCATTCGTCAACCCAATGATGAACCAAATGATGCCAATGAATGGCATGGGCTTTGGCATGGGAATGCCTCCGATGATGAATCCGATGGCAATGATGAATGGCTTCAACCCTATGAACATGAATGGAATGCCATTCAATGCCATGAACGGCATGGGAAGCTTCAATAACGGCATGAACGGCGGTATGAACGGCGGTATGAACGGCGGTATGAATGGAGGCATGAACGGTGGCATGAATGGCATGAACAACGCTCAGCAGCCATGGATGAATGGATCTAACCGCAACGGAGGAGTACCCACGGGACCCGCTGCTGACAATGGCGGAGCCTACTTCCGCCAGCCTGTCAACCCGCATCGCCACAACAACCGCAATCGGAGACAGAGGAGCGTGGACTACAGAGAGATGTAAAGCGGTCAGCTTACACCTCGACCGACACGAAGAACGAGGACAGCGTGCGAGACAACAGATGATATTTGTCCACGGGAACGAACATCGCGTTACACTCGGACCTAATCAGCACACAGATCCCGCTGCGGTTTGAAGGCAGACGGATACAAGGAAAGCCGTCGGCTCACGACAGCCACTGGCCTGAACAAATCATAACGACAAGGACTTAATCGAAAAGGAGAAAAAAAAAGATTTCTGATTGCGTTTTAGCGAAGGCGTTTGGGGACAACTCAGAAGCTCACCAATGGCTAGGAGCTTTTTGCATGAATGACATGATGGGCAACACAAACGGAAGGGTTAACAGCACGACTCTCTACTACGACAGCTCTTTCAAGGGGAGGACTGCATAGTCGTGCACCTGGTGCGCGAAGAATGAAGGTCGCTACCTGCTAGAAGGCGGCTTAGCTAGCTGAAGCAGGCAGTTTCACATATAACCTGCTCAGTGAACAAAATCACATAATTGCATTTCCCTCTTCATTTTCCTCGTCCGTGTGATCGTCTGCCACCTGTGTCTGTTACTGGAGTCCGTCAGCGGGTTGCGTTCAAGGTCAGCATGCTTTGTACATGTTTCATGTGTGGTTCGCTGGAAACGCTCATGGCATTACAAATCGTTGATCTGTATCGCTGTTCATGTCATGCTCTTGATATCGGGCGAATGCAATCTATCATCACAAGCCCAGTATAAGTACAAACGTGTGCATCTTACGCGCACGTCGCTACCAGTGCCTGTCTCCTCTCCACATCTCCACTTAATCCAAGTTCGCGGTGACGTTCGAGAACTCGCCCTTCTCCAACTTCGTCTTCCAGAAGATGGGGTTCGTGTCCATGAAGCCATGCTTCACCCAGCCTTCTTCCTTGACATGGTACAAATTGATGAAACCACCAGAGAAAGCATCTCTGTGCGTCGCAGCCAAAATACTTCTCTTGCCCAGCTCCAACGCCTCCTCATCTTCGAGGTCGTACTTGTACTCTGCGTCTAGCACACCGTAGGCGAATGTCTGACCGGAACCCACACAGAACAGGTTACCTGGTAATCGTGTTCCGTCGCTGTCGATGTAATAGAGCGCGGGACCTTCGCTGGGCGTCACACCTGCGCACATGGTTCCCATGCTCAGGCCCATGCCTTTGTAGCTGTAGACGAGGTTGGCGAGGATTTTCGATGCGGCGGCGACGGAGATGCGGCGCTTGTGGCGGAGCTCGTGGAGTCGACATTGCATTCCGAGGTAGGCGAGCCAGTATTGGCAGTCCTGTGCGCGGTTCGTATTAGCAACTTGTTGCTTGGTGTCTGTTTCATCAGGACGAGGCTTACAGCAGCTCCTCCGGCCATGGTTCCCAGCAGCACGGGGTTGATCTCGATGACCTTCTTCACGGTCTGACTAGCGATCCAGTTTCCTGCTGTTGCTCTCGAATCTGTGGCGACGATGATGCCACCCTTGAAGCGGAAGGCGAGTGTTGTTGTTCCGTGGGCAATCTTGATGGGGCATTGTGGGTTGGTGTGGTCATCGGTCATGGCACGCAGCCAGGCGGCATTGTTGGCGACGGGCGGCAGGGCGAAGTTCAGCGATAGTTGCGGTTGAAGATCGAGTGCGAGCTGTTGCTGGTCTTCCTCGCTGTAGCCCTCGTTCTGGTGTGCCGGCCGGCTGTACTGAGCCACCAGCGCGTCCATGGTGGAATGTGTGGGTGTGTCGGGGCAGTGAGGATGTTGCTTGTATCAAAACCGTCAAGCTTCAGCTGTGGTGTTTGATGGAAGAGGCGGGCGTTGATGTGGAGGTGTTCGCTGCGATTGTCCAGCGCTGGAGCTCTCAAGGCCGCAGGCGCGACGCATCACCGCGCTGTGCACGGACCATTCCATGTCTTGAGCACCAGCCAATAGCCACTTCTGGCGGTCAATCTTTCACAGCAGAACATGATATTTCTGCCATCTTCAATAATGCTGTTTGCTTCAAACGCATACACAGGTCGTTTGGTGGATGCAAGAAACGGCCAGCAGCATGGCTGAAGACTGGCGCAAAGCCATCTCCTTCAGCGATCGACTGCAATGTACTACTGAAATGCAAGTGAGTGTCCTTCCGATTCGGGCGGCAGACGGAGACTGACTTGCTTCAGTATATCAGCGTATAAGACCGCGAATCCAGGATGTCATCACTCAGAAGCTTCAACCCAAGCAAAGGCGCGAGAGGAACTTGCTCGAAGAACAGCAAGATCGCTGGTACGTTGTGCTGTTCCTTCAATCGAAACTGTACAAAATTGACCTGCTCCAGGAGGAGTACCACCAATTGATCTCTCGTAGTGTACAAGAGTTGCTGGTCTCCGGCGCACCTACTCCAGCAGGAGATCTCCACCTCAACGAGCATCACTTTCCCAACCTTCCAGCAAGTGGTGCGACAATTGGAAGATACACGAACGCCGAGCACTTCAGCGATGGACTATTCTCAGAAGTCTACCGCGCTCTGGATCCAGACCTTCCCCCAGAGAGTGGAAAGTTGAGGATGGTGGCGCTCAAGGTCACCAATCCATCGGTCATGCAACCACCGCACGACTCCATTCGGGAAGCTCGTATCCTGGAGAAGGCCACCAGTGAGCATATCATCTTACTCATCGAGACTTTTCGCCAGTCAGACGGCACCTTTGTTCTGACGTTTCCGTACATGCCGTTCAGCCTGGATACGCTGCTGCGCGAACGGCGTCTCGACCCTCAAAGCTGCAAGACTATCATGCAAGATGTGTTCTCCGGTCTTGCTCACATACATGCTTTGGATATCATCCATCGCGACGTCAAACCTTCAAACATTTTGCTGGCTACACCGAACGGCCCAGCATATCTCGCAGATTTTGGAATAGCCTGGTCCGCCAACGACAGCGCATCAGAGGGCTCGGACGAAAAGATCCTAGATGTCGGGACTACTTGCTACAGGCCGCCCGAGCTTCTCTTCGGGCACTCGGCTTATGGGACGAAGCTTGACATTTGGGCTGCTGGATGTGTCGCAGCGCAAGTCTTTTGTTTGCAGGATAAGACGCTCTTTGATGCCGGAGATCTAGGGAGTGAACTTGCCTTGATCAAGAGCATGTTTCAGACTTTAGGCACACCAGACCTCGCTACATGGCCTGGAGCAGAGAAAATGCCAGATTGGGGCAAGATGAACTTCACAAAGTATCCAGCCAAGTCATGGGAAGAAGTACTGCCAGGCGCGGATGCACAGGCCAGAGATCTCGTCAAGCAGCTAGTCCAATTCGAGAACACGTGGCGACCGACCGCTGATGAGGCAGGTTCAAATGGCAATCAAGTCTTGCCTTCGCAAAGCTAACTAGTTACAGGCGCTACAGCACGCGGCACTGACCTGAACAAGCTGTATTCATGCACCTCTTTCACGTGGTTCCTGTGCCGCAGTACCAAAGCCGCTAGTCACCACGCCTCGATCAGCAGAGACGGCAGACATCGCTCAGCGGCATATATCCTCCGCCTCCGCGTATCGTCGATCAATAGTCTCCGCTACAGCTTCTGGTGTTCTTCCGTACGCTGGTCCACGCCACTTCTTCCTTCAAGACCCAAAAGGCACTCTATACTGGCTTGGCACAGGCATCGCCTCGAACTCAAATTCGAAGCCAAGCTACAGTAAGCTATAAGAAGCGAATCTGCATGAAGCAGAGCTCGTACTTCACGTCGGTGTCCGAGCGACAGATGCGATGCTGTATCATTCCATATGAATAAGTAAACAGGAATCAGTAAAAAGGCGAGCTGAGCTGCCATTCCCATTGTCACTTCTATCGAAGTCACCTTCTGCTTCCTTCAAACAAAGAAAGATATAGGGATGTTGCTCACCACTCTCTTCCTGTTTACCCTCCCATGGCTCTCCCAATCCCTCCCTGTCGAAGAGCTCTCCTCTGTTGAGATCCGAGCACCGGACGGCTGTGGTGAAGGCATGCATGGCTGCGGCGGAGGCTGTATTCCTTACTTCGTCAAATGCGGACAGCAGTAAGTGTTCGAAGTGGCCTAGTATCAGCACATGCAACACTTGCCCTTGGGTTTCGCTTTCTCCGTTCAAATATATCTGGCAAAGCATACTGACGCGTGTATCTTGTAGCTACTCCGACGAGAAGCGCACTGCCTCCGCAGCTGAAGAGAATCTTGCCGCCCGAGACGCTGCTGCAGGAGGCTGTGAAGAAGGCATGCATGCTTGTAACGGAGGTTGTCTTCCGTACTTTGTTGGATGCAAGTAAGTATTGTCTCGATCTTGTGATTTCCTGATATTAGCATATACACCACAACAACATCGGCCCTTCAACTTGCCAGTCCTGCTCAAAATATCTATTTGACAAGTGTGCTGCCAGTTCCTCCGGCAAACGAGACTTCTCTGGAACTGAGACCGAAGAACTTGCACCAAGGGCAACAGGAGGTGGCGGCGGCTGTGGAGAGGGAATGCATCCTTGTCATGGAGGATGTATTCCTTACTTCGTGAGTTGTGGTTAAGGAAATTCGTGGAAATCGCCGAGGGACTTGAGGGAGATGGCGCCCAACGAAGTATCGTGGCATTGGGGTAAACAAATTTGAAAAGAAACTAGAACACATTATCTACTTTCTCAAGCCAAACAGTAAGTCATCTATGCAGGACTGCCACCTTTGTCTGTCGTCGTCAACAATCAAAAACATCTATGTCGCTCAGAAGAAGCTAGATTCCTCCTCCACTATTATCATTCGGAACGGCGCTCCGATACGCCTCATCATTAGCCCGTACCCGTACAAAGCCCTGTTGAAAAGGCTGGTCTGTCGTCAATTACAATCTGATAAGTTGCTCAATCGTCTTCGTCCAGTTCTCCTCTCTGCCCATCTTACCCACCAAAGCAACAAGCTCATCAAGTGCTGTTTCGGCTTCACGCAAGCTCAAATGCTCGGCATCCCAGCTGAAGCTCAATGCCACACTGCGCTTGTCGTCAAGTAAGAACCCGGTGATCGTGAGACCGTTGTCCATGCGCGTCAACATCTGCTGGAATTGTAAACCCTTGGGATTCTGCGCGGTGGGAGCAGTAGGCAACCAGTTGAAACTTTGGCGGCGAATTAAAGGTAGTAATGATTCGGCGTCGCGTTCGCGCTCAGCGAATGTTCGAGTATCATCCTCGGAAAGATGGTCTCGTAGACGGTCCACAATGCGGAAGAAAGGTGTGTGCGCATATGCGCTGTTTCGCTCCTCGTCCTTGGTGACTTGTTGCATGAAGGACAAGACTGACTTGGAGCGTCCGACTGGGATGCGGTCGAGGACGTATTCAGTGGTGCAACCGGAAACGTCAAGAGGGTTTCCAGTGTATGCCTCTCGCTCAAGCGCGCTGTAGTCGGAGCTGAAAGGCCAGGTGCGAGCTGCGTTGATTGTGCCAAAGATGGCTTCTTTGCCTTGCGTCTTGGCCACGTTCATCACCGCGATCGCAGCCTTGACGAGCATGAAAACGGGAACGTTGTGCTCTGCCTTCAGACGAGTAATGTCTTCCACCTTGACCATTCGGCGAACACCCTGTTGCGCTCGCACTTTGTCCATTTGGCTGACAGACCGCTCTCCCTTGCGCGCTTTTGTCCCGTTCCATCGAGTCCAACCCAAGTCACTGCCCTTGAACCACTCAGGTGCACGCTGGGGAGGCCAGAGCGATGTTTCAGGAGTCGTTGAGATGCCTTGATGCTTCTCGGACCAGTACTTGATTCCGCTGTCGGCCTCTGCGCCGTCGCGGTGATCGAAGAAGGCAGTTGCGTAGTCCTTGAACTGTGCATGGGGGACAATCTCGCCCTCGTCGGTCAGCAGAGTGACCACATCCTCCAGCCAGAGCTTGGTCATGCTCATGTCATTGACAGCATGCGAGACGACCATCACTAGACCGGAAGTGCCATCGCTCCGTACTTTCGCAACGTGAAACTTGACTAGTGGACCTGGCGCACTGGCATTGTCGTGGACTGGATGGTCTAGCAAGAGCTTATTCAGATCATCCTTGGTGTCGACCTCCCAGCCAGTAGTCATTGATGCTTTCAGCCACTCTTCGGTAGGGCGAACAGTGGCCAGCAGCATGTCTTCTCCCAATGGAAAGCCCATCGATCGCATCGTTGGGTGAACTTCAAGGGAAGTCTTGATTGCGCGTTCCAGCGTGACCGCGTCGACCGGCGCAAAATAGGTAAATCGCAAGTTCCATGAGCATGGCCGAGCACGATTGAGGAAAATGGCATCCCAATCGGGAAGTGGTATCACATCTTCTACATCAACCCACCCCAAGCCATGAGGCGCAAGGACACATTCGGCTGCATAGACGGTTTCCCAGAAGACATCCTCAACTTCCCGGCAATGTGGCATATCGTGTATTGATGGCGGACCCTCGCGCTTAGGCTGTACGGCCACAGCACTCTTCAGCGGCCTCGCGTTGATCAGATTGGCTTGATCCTGAATGGATTCGCAGTTTTTGAAGTCTTCGACAGTGATGTCTCGACCAAGTTCCTTTTTAACAAGGCTGGACAACTGCATCATCATCAATGAGTCCGCAAAAGCATCAATGAGTGTTGAGGGCGTCAACCCATCTGTGCCGCTGATCATCTTCCAGATGTTGATCAACTGATCGACAGTCGAGCCAGACTTGTCAACGCCCTTTTCTGCCTCTGCCTTGAGATATTCGCGGACTACCTTGGCGAGTTCCACTTTCCTGATCTTGCCCGATGCCGTGGTCGGCCAAGCGCTTAGGCCAATATCACTCAAGCGCAGAACAAGCTTTGGCGCAAAGGCTGCACCAAGATCGCGTTGCGTGTCGTTCTTCAATTCTGCTAAGTTGGCTTTCTGATTCTCGGGCTCGATGAGTACCGCAATGGGTACCTCGCCAGCCATGTCGTCGGGAGCGCCGACAACTTGGACTTGGAATACGCCTGGCTTTTTGCTGAGGTAGTCTTCGATGCTAGCTGGGGAAATGTTCTCGCCGCCTCGGATGATCATATCCTTGTACCGGCCAGTGATTCGAACAGCGCCATCTTCGTCCATGATAGCTTGATCACCAGTGATGATCCATCTGGTTCCTTCCTCATCCACATAGAAGTCCTTTTTCGAGACACGCGGGTCCATGTAGTGCGGAATGACCTGAGGACCGCCGTTGTGTAACTCTCCGTATTGACCTCGAGGAAGAATGTCCTGAGTGCCTGGTTCACAGACCTTGACACAGGTCGCTCGCACAGGGCGTCCGGACATCACCTCGTTGTTCCGCAGCACTGAGCCTTCATCGACCGACCAGGCCATCGTTCCAGGAGATTCAGTCATACCATAGCTTGTACTTGATGGGACTTTCAGTGTCGACGCACAGGCCTCAATCAGGCTTGGCAACACGCCAGCTCCACTGATGTCGATGCTAACCAACGTACTTAGATCGGTCTGAGAGAAAGCAGGATGTGAGAGAATCGCCTGGGCAGTCGTTGGTACCAGACCCATGTGCGTTGCTTGGAATTGGTCGAAGCACTCGAGTGTGGCTTGCGCTTCGAAAGAATCAGAGGGATAGATGACCATGGCTCCGCGAAGCCAAAACCCAAGAGACCAGCCGATGCCATACGAGTGAAAGCCTGGAAGGTGTTGCACAAAACGATGGCCACTCTCAACCTTCTGAGCATCCATGTAGCCCAAGGCTGCGTTAAGGCATTGGAAACTGGTCAATGCGCAAGGTTTCGGTAGAGACGTCGTTCCGCTGGTGAAAAGAATGACGATCGTATCATTTGCTCCAATCACATCTGGAGTGTGCGGAGGCGTCAGCTCACCGGACATCACATCCGACAGTAAACGCCATTCTCGTTGAGTTGCGCCGACAGGATTGGACAAAGTGATGCGTGTGCTGATGGAGGACATCAACTTCTCTGTGAGATTTTGCTCAAGCTGATTCGCAATGATGAGTTCAGCAGTGACTATCACCACAGGCGCCACCAGCTCGAGCATGTGATTGATTTCATCCGTTCGTGTTGCCGTCTTCGGGTTGATAGGCACGAAGGGAGAATGCAGGTAGGCGCAAGCCCAGTAGAATAGGGCCCATTCTGCTTGATTGTTGATGAGCGCCGCAATGGGTCTTCGTTCAATCGGGGTGATGCTGTTCAATGCTGTCGCCAATCGCCTGGCTCCGCGGTCAAGGTCGGCGAAGGTCCATTGAATGTAGTTCTTGTCGGTGTTCTGGCTGCCAACCCAGCGGAATGTTGTGGGCGTTTGATGCTTCGCGATCAGTGCCGTTGCATGAGGCCTGGCGCTGACTGTCTCTTGGAAGAGCTGCAAGTGAGAGACGGATTGATCATCGACGCGCGGGCCATATTCGAGTGAAAGTGGTGTCCCGCCCATGGTTGCTCAAGCGCGCGAATCGCGTTTCACACCGCGACAGTAGCAAGCGATTTTGGGCTCGAAGTGCAGAAGGGAAAGGAGGACAGAATATGTACCTTGCGGGTCACTGCTCATGACCGCTGTCAGTCTCCGCCCACACGTGCACCGCTGCCGTGCTGGGAGGAAAGGCCGTCATGATGCATATTAGCCTCGCTGGACTAGCGAAAGGGCTAAACATAGAGGTATCTCATAGATACGTACGCGACGCGGCCAGGAGGCGCTGTTCGAAGAGAATCCTCAAAACTCGCCAAGGCGCTCGTTCCGGCAGCCATTCCATCTCCGTTGCACAAAGGGCCACAGGACATTCAAGGGCTGAATTCCGACGATCCAGCACGCGGACTAGCCGCTTCGGAGCTGCGGTGCATCTCCTTCTGGAATGTCGCCAGGTTCTGTCTGCACCCTGCAAGCAATTTTTCAATCAGAAACTGCTGCAATGCGGCCGATAGGCCTGTCGTTTGGGTATTCGTCTACTTGGTGGAGCAAACGAGACCCGCAATATGGCAGGCCCCTTAATAATAGTGCCGTCCATGCTGCTCGGAGCTGTTTGCTACAGATATCTGCGCCACCTCGGCGATTGCGTACAGTCGGGCGCACTTATGCTTGCGATTGCTTGTTCAGGCAGCTGCCTGGCAGAGGGTGTATTGAGATCTCGGAGAGATGCAAAGGCGCTGTCAGATGTCATGTGTGGTAGCCGAGAAAAACAGAACACGAGGTTGAGAATGGCATGATAAGGTGATGGTCCGCACGTTCCGGCGGCGCGGACCGAAGCCAACCAACGGACTTCGATTTGTGAGCTGTCTTGCAATTCTCCAGAACATCTCTGCTCTCGTCAGTTCTCACGTCTTGCTTCAAAATCATCATATATTTGCGACCGAACCCCTTGCACAGCTCGCGTACCTCCAAAATGCAACCGCAGACCGCGAGACACTCTGTGCAACGAGCGTACAGAGCGTGGAGGGTGCGACGAGGGTGACAGGGGCCTGGGTGTCTCCAATAGATTTCTTGCTGTTTGGCCCACCTTCATATTGACGCTATCGTTTATCATGCATCACATCTCTCGCTAGAAGACGAGTTGCCCACGATGTTGCTAAATGTGTCTCCCAGTGGTCGGCTCTCTGCACGCGCTCGTGTATTGCGCCTTGCAATCCCAGGCTCCGACAGGCTATTCAAGAAAAGCTCGCACTTCGCAAACACGGCACGTTGCAGATCCTTCGCCATGTGGGAAGAAAGTCCACATGTGTACCTTTTTCGTACGGCTTGACCTGGCATGACGATCCTTTGGCCTCAACTTGTTCCTCATCCCCGTCCGATAGTTGCCCATCTCAAGCGCTGAAATCGTTCGTCCAGCATATACTGGCCCATCACACCATCTCAAAGATCCTTCGCCTCCTCAGCGACTTCTCAACTCGGTATGCCCTGCAGTTGAACGGGTACATCGGGTCGCATTTCTACCCGAGAGCTTGACGTTTGTGCAAATCTGGGCACGGTTGGTGCAGTCCACGTGTCGATCGCGCTCACTGTTCGAATTCGTTAAGCCGCGGGCAAAATTTAGAAAGAAACGGGACCTTGCTTTGCGCAGGTGCACGCTTCCACTCCATCGGTGCTCGGGGCGTTTCGTCTGCGAACCGGCGGAGCTTCGCGCAAACAGCAACTCGTTTGTCTGATACCTTCGCTCACTGTAAGCATTGGCCTTGCTTCCGAGCTGTCTGGTAGAAAGACATTGTAGCAGAGAGTCCTCACATCATTGGACTTCTGCTTCAACATGGCACATGCACGCGACGACTCCTTTCATTCCCCTTTGCGGGGGACGCCTTTACATTCGCGAGGCCCGTCAACAGCATCTGATTGGAACGGAAACTTCGAACGACCGACTACCTCAGATACCAACAGACCTTACAATGTATCAGACTTTGCAGAGTCCAGGCGAGGGCTAATTCTGCCTGGCGTTAACGAGGGCTATCGACCTGCCGCGACGAGGCGGTATGACGAAGAATGGCGACCGAGCCCGACGCAAGGCTCTTTCAGCAACTTGGTTTCTCCCACACGGCAAGCATTCCTACCAGATGGCACCACACCTCCGGCATCCCCAGGTTATCACCCCGGATTCCCGCGACCAGAGACACCGGGCTCGCCGTACGACCCTCCCTCACAAGGATCACTGGGCTCGCCACTTGCTGTACCAGCCAATGTTGCTCACTCTCGGAATCAAAGCGATTTCAATGATAAAACGTCCTACAATGAGCGCTTCAGAGCAATTCCTCAAGACGAAGGTTCATTGCCACCCAAAGCAATGGCCAAACCTCCCGGTCCACCTGGTGGTCCACCTCCTGATGGCGGAACGACCGCATGGCTCCAAGTACTAGGAGGCTATTTCCTCTTCTTCAACACATGGGGTCTCATCAACGCATTTGGTGTAAGCACATGGTTTATCAGCCAAGCTATCAATCCCCAACTGACATTTCGCACAGGTCTTCCAAACGTACTACAAAGGCACACTTCTCACATCAAATTCAAACTCCTCGATATCGTGGATCGGAACACTGACCTCCTTCTTCCTCTGTGCGTCGCCAATAAGCTGGGGACCAGTCTTTGACGTCGGCAATCCCCGAATATTGGTTCTGTTTGGCTCATGCTCTGTTGTCTTCGGCATCATGATGACCTCGCTATGTACGGAGTACTGGCAACTCATTCTCGCACAAGGTATTTGCTGCGGTATAGGTGGAGGCTGTCTCTTCATCACAGCAACCTCGATCCTGCCCAGCTACTTCTCATCCAAAAGAGCGCTCGTAATGGGCATCTCCGCATCTGGCTCATCACTGGGAGGAGTGGTCTACCCAATCATCTTCACCTACGTTCAACCTACTCACCTAGGGTTTGGATGGGCAGTACGAATCATCGGCTTCATCGCAATCATCACTCTGGCAATTCCCTGCATCGTCATCAGACCTCGCGTCCGACCTCCCGGACGCCGCAAGATCTTCGACGCCTCAATTCTCAAAGAAGTCCCGTTCCAAATCATGAACTTAGCGACCTTCTTCGGTTTCGTGGGGCAATACATCCCGTACTTCTTCATCGAACAATTCGCCGCGACGCACGATCTAGGCCTGGAATTCTGGATGCTTATCTTCCTCAACATCGGTTCCATCCCCGGTCGAATCGTCCCATCTTACATCGGAGACAAATATTTCCACCCTTTAAAAGTCCTAGCCACGACGACGACTTCAGCTACAGTTCTCGCTTTCTGCTGGATAGCGATCAAAGACAGCACAGCTGGATTGATCGTCTGGTGTTTCTTGTACGGTTTCTTTTCTGGCGCTTTTGTGTCGCTCCAGGGCGCGGCTGTGGCTAGTATGACCAAGGATCTTCGCACGATCGGAACTCGATTCGGAATCAATATGTTCGCAGGAGCACTGGGAATCCTCATTGGTAGTCCTGTTGGCGGAGCAATCTTCCCAAGCTCATGGCCAGGCGCGCAGAGTTTCTGTGGTGCGACGCTGGCTTGTGCAACAGCGTGTATCGTTGCTTGTTGGTTTGCATGGCAGGCGCAGCTGAAAAGGGAAGCTGCGACGGGTGAGAAGCTTGAGATGCGGTAATGATGATTGAAAGAGATAATGTTTCTGGTTTAATGTTTTGAGTGTTGATGTTCCAGAGCTTACATCAGGACGTGGTGTCAGCTTTGCAAACGGCAGGATCATCAAGCTTTTCTGGTTCCTGAATATCATATTTTCGGTTCAGCTGTGCAGAGAGCGTTTCGGAGGATATGTCTGGAACGGTTATGAAGAATTTGGAAAGAACGACAAACGGCTCGGATCCGAAAGTGGAAGGTGCAGTGCGAGAGACAGTCTCACTACTCTGCATTTGATACAGTATTTGTAGTATACGCGCGCGGCTCTGACATTCAATGCCGATGCCTAATAATATCAAAAAAACAGCAACAACGCGATGGCAGGGGTATCGTTATAGCTCTGCTGCTCCTCACATTCCGCGAGTGTGATTATCGCATGTGGAATGCTCTGTGCGTGATGTATCCCTTCCCAGTCCCTTTTCCCATGCTAACAAAAAACGCCGTCACTGTGTCCTGTCCATGATCCCGTCCATCTGTACACTTTATGCCCGAATCGATCGATGACTGCGACCTAGATGTCGGAGTAGTCTCCTCGCCTGTGTTGCAGAGCGTAAGCGAATGATCGTTGGTCGGAAATTTCTCTCCTTCGCAGCCGCTTCGATCATCTGCGGAGATGTTGCATCAGTGCCTACTGCAGTGTGGTGATTCTGACAGTCTGATGGCGCAGCCTCCTTCCAGGCTGAACAACGGGTGTGATCTTCTGCTCAAAGGCCTCGGGCTCGGCTAGGAGTATACTGACCTGTAGCCTTGACTGCCTCGTCTGGTCTTTCGCCTGGGAGGCGGCACGCCGATGCTCGAATGCTCTTCAATGACCTCCACGATATCGTCGCCTTCCACTCTCCGCTCTGGCATGAGGCCCTCGTCCACAATGACAGTCTCTCTCATGCGACTCGGCTCTCGGGGAGGCGGCATGTCGCGCACTATCCGCTCCTGTCGGATCACTCGTTCCCTCCTCGGCGATCTGCTGGTCATCTCGGTGCGCCGACTTCGTCTCGTTCCTCTGCTTCGACTCCGCCGTCGGACCACCACATCTTCTTCGTTCAGTGTTGTTGCGCGAATGAAGCCGGAGCCACTGCTGGCAACCCATAGCAGCCAGATTAAGAGGAGGAAGCCGGCCACGCTGCCGAGGACAATGCCGGCGACGGCACCGGGCGCTGGGCCGGAGTTGAGGCCCTCATATTGGGCGGGTATCGCGATCACGACGCCGTTGGCGTTTTGTCGGGGTCGCAGCGAGCGTTTGAGGTGATTCGCGGCCTGGATCACGGTGCGCGCGTAGGCATAGGCTGCATCGCGTATTTGTGGAGGAAAGCGAGCGTCGGCGGTGGACTGTGGGATGACGGGCATGATTGTGCTGGGACGAGATTCGAGTCCCGAAGGCCCGGCGCTCTGTGGGCGTGTGCAGTCGCTCCTCTTGTACTGTACGTGGTGCAGTGTTGGGCAATGCGGGTTGGGCTGGAAGCGCGGGCAGCGGACAGATGCGGCGCGGCGGCGGAGTGGAGTCGGGGTGCGGTGTTTGCGACAGTGAGTGATGGTGTACAACTAACAATGCATTGCTGCGCACGTCGAATGGTAGGCTACACAACGAGCGACAGAAGAGCGGTCCAGAAGCAGAGGCAGACAGAGACGGCGTGTGGAGGGTGTGATGTGCGAGGTGAGCTGAGGCGTCGATCTCTCCCGCCATTCGGATTTTGCAACCGCCAGCCACTTCCGTTGCATCGAAACAAGGCTATCGTAACGTCGCCGTCACCCCCCATCCCGGCATCAATAATAACAACAACGGCTCGCTACCGTCGCGACCTTGGCCGTTGCGCTCTTCGGCGTTGGCGACATGCCGTTGCCGCTGCCACCACCGCTCCTCGCACTGCCCGCTGAACTACGCATCGCGGTATACGACATGGTCGTCGCCGATGATCTCCGCCGCTTCGCCTACTCCTTCTGTCTTCCCGCCCTCCTTCGAACGTGCCGGCAAGTCCGGAACGAGTACGTCGATATCTTCTGCAGCGACGCACATCTCATCATCAATGGCTACTACAGTGAGACAGGCATGTGGTCCGCCGTCACTGGTGCAACGGCGAAGCTGGCTGTCATAGCCCGCTGCTCTGCCACCCACCCCGTCCGCTACAGCTCGTTAGCAAGTGCGCAGAGAGACTGTGAGCGAGTATGCTACAGCAGACCCGAGAGACAGCGCGGAATACTTACAATTCTGGTTGACCACCATGTCTTGCACTCGACATCAGGCACCCGATGGTGGCAGTGGTCCATCGGCCGTTGACAGCGCAAGTGGTACGCTCCCAGCGAGCCATGTTTGCTCGAGTTCCCAATCAAGTCAGGTCCGGTTTATCCCTTTGCCCCATTGCATGCCGCGCCATCAGCAAGAGACTTGCTTGCCAAGTCGCCTACTGTTGCCGGTCCTGCTCAGCTCGACTCCGTCGTGGCTTCTCATCCTAGAGCGCTACGGTAGCATGAGGTGCTCTTGATGCCGTTGCAGCACTCTCGTGTTCCAGACTTGATGACAAGGATCGTGCCTTCTTTGCGGGACTTGCTTCGACTTCCGCAGGAGGTTGTGCTGACGCTCTGGTCCGAGTATTGCACTTCGCAGCAATCGGTGAAGTGGCAGCAATCCGACATGGCGATGGTCGAATTCTTCTGGCTTTTGAGAGAAACGGCGGGCAAGATACCCAGTCCGGCCACCTGAACTGGATCGTCCGTGTGCTCGCCCTTGGATGCCCAAGTCACCGCTGCGTCGAGCATGTCCATTGAAACCATTCGATCACTTGTTGGAGCAGCTGAGGACAAAGTGAAGTTGTGTGTGATTGCTATGCAGTCCATGACATGAGCGTGTCGAAGGTGGACCTAGATCGTTCTAATAACAAGAGCGCGACAGCTTCGTACTCTGGCGTAATTTCGCACAGGTACCCAGCATGGTCAAGGTAAACCAACAACCGTGGAGGAGCGTGAACCCCGGGTAGAGAACAACCTGTGACGATTTGGTCCCCTGCTAAGGCCTGTTCCGAGAGCACTCGTGGACCTGGCCAGCACTTGCATTTTCGAAACCTTCCAAATCTCCTGCTGCTGGTATCGCCTACCCTTGCACATGACGATCCCGCGGCTCGCAGGCCCCCGTTACCGATCGAGCCAATGTGGTGTGCAAGGCATCACGTGCAGAGGACCTGAAGTCCGCAACGAGCCGGGTACCGAACAGGCGTGTCGCTTCCCGCTACCAGAAAGATATCAAGGCTATCCAATGTTCGAGACCATGCGGAACGCTCATCCGATCACGATGCAAAAGCACCTCAATTATTGATATCCGGGTTCTGGTAATCGCGAGCTGAACATAAGTAGTCTCGGACGAAAGCTTCCTATTTGGGACGGATGGTGCGAACGTGGGAGCGCAAAACCTGCGGCTCCGAAGCGGCTCATCCCCAGCTTTCATCCGGAGACATGCGATGCGGATAACAGACCTGGTTACTTGGCTTCTCAGTAACCGGTGGCTTGTATGCTATTGATCCACGTTTGAGGTCAACGCGCCGAGTGACAATGTCAATGCAATCAACATGGGGAATCGGTTTAGGGGCGCACCAATATGCCTAGATGCTACCACACAAGAGTCGATCACGCCGGTTTCATAATACAGGCGCAAAGCCTACATATTCCTATTGAAGGTCATGGGAGTTGGCAATTAGTGCACAAATAGCCGGCTACCTTTGCTGCATGTGGGAATCGTCTAGTACGGGTGTGGTCTCTACACCGCGTACCAATACCACCGACCTGGGCCCCGAAGTAGCACGCAACATCGCCGACGAGATCTATTTCACGACGACGAATCCGAGCCATTCGGTACCCGATAGTAGCAAGGTTGCAGACTCAAGCTTCTTCTGCTGCATCACATTTCCCCTTCTGGAAGCTGATACTGTACCAGGGCCAAGTCGTTGGTGCGGGAGTTTGGAAAGACTTCGCGAAGGGAGCAAGCATGGCAGGCATATAGCCTCGCACTCTAATGACGCGTGCCAATACCGTCGACCAAACCAACCAGATTGTCCCGGCCCGGCGCTGTGCAAGCTCAATTTCGGTCTTGGTCATTTGCAGGCTGTCATGCGGACTGTTCTAGTCCTCCAGCCCTTCAGAGACACATTTCATTTTCACCGCCCGTGATGAGGACCATTGACACGGTGTAGAGCTCAGACCCCGGTTTTTAAATCGCTGTACTTTACAGAGCTGTCTGGCAAGTGAAGTGCGTCTAGCTCCGCTCGATCTAGCAGTACCGGAGGATCAACTCCGAATTTTACGGCACTCGTTCCGGTGTGTATGGAAGCTACATCTTCATAGGGCTGAACGTGCGACGGACATCTGGCATTGACCACGGCAAGCCGAGACATGGGTTCTGAACTCTAATCCAAAGTTCCACCAACACTGTAGGGCACATGCTATGTCTTATCGAATGTCAGCACAGCAACACCACGCGATGTCACGATAAAGGATCAACTTCGCTTGCACGGGATAAAGTCCAAGCTGTCAGCGATGCCTTGGTCTACAGACTGTCGCTCTTTGGCTCTTGCGACTTCGCGGACGGATGAGGCTTGACAACTTGCACGCCACGCAGAGGTCGTCGATCTGATTTTGAGTTCTGACCATGTTGAGAAGCGTGGTTCATAAGCAGGGAGTCAAGGACAGCGTTTGTTCCTCTATTCAGGGTTCCCCATGACTGTCAAATGATCCATGTCAGCACGCCGTGAAAAGTCAAAAACCGACAAGCCTCGCTAGGATCTAATGTCCCCGGAGCCTGCTCAATGCACGCAATGCCAGACCCTCGTGGGTGATTCTTCATCCTGGGAATCTGACCATGCTGCTCGCTTCGCCTGGTCCTAATGCCCCGGCATGGGCGACCAGGCCTCCTGGCTATGTCTCAGGGTCGCATGCGAAAGCGTGCAGCGTCGAGTGCAGACTTGACCATTTCTGAGTACCCCCGGTTCTCAGTTCGCGCCCTCATAGATCTGTGGATCTCGAATGCCAAATCCCTCCCCTACCAAGGGATCGACCTTCCAGGAGTAAGTGACCATGAATCTCGAACGCGACGCTATTGTACGAGGCGATCTTTGAATATACGGAATTGGAAACTTGGAGATTGTCGAATCTCTGAATGTCGAAGCTGTGAATGTCGAATCTCTTCACAAAAGGTCCTCTGATATGGCTCTGGTAGAATCGGTCACGCACAAAGGAACTCCGGCTGCAATAGGATTCTGTCGGACAATCCGATGCTTGAGATATCGCAGGCCCGAATTTTGAACATGCCCCCGCTAAGTTACCATCACATGTACACGAGAAGCGCGGCTAGCGGTGTGGTATCCTACAGATCTCACAACACCTGCACTGTCTTTGCTGCTCCCAGCAAAACGGAAGAAGTTCACCAAACAGTATGATCATTCTCTTGCCCTACCTCTCGTTTCGGAGCCGAAATCTTGTGCATGTTCCCAGGATGAATCTGTATGTCCTTGTCAACATGGATTTTCATGGACACCCTGCTCAGAAACGCGGTTGGTCTGGTGTTTGCCCAGAACGCAATGACATAAAAAAAACATCCTGGAGCTTGTCGTTGTCCAAGTGACACGTCTCGGCAGACGTTTGCAGTACTGGGGAGTGCTGACTACGGTCTCACGGAGAGACGTCATGACAAGACTTCAGGAGAGTCTCTGATACTAATGGACGATGTAGTAAACCGATTTTCACGAGCTGTGCAACGCTCTTCCCTCCGAGTATGATGACATGTTGCCACTGCGACGAGGTAAAAGTGCCGCAGCAGCGTCATCAGTGACATTGGAATAGATCCGCGTGGAGGCGTTTCGCCTACGGTTACTGAGAACGGTCGTTTAGACTAGAAAAATGACGTTTGGTGCGGAAAAGGGCTGGTATAGCGAGCGCTACCACTGCCGCACGCTCTCGTCATCAAATTCTTATGCGCAGGGGAGTAGCGGCAAAGGTCACGAAAAGGAAAATGATATTCAGTATTTCGCTCGAGTGATGAAGTCTTGCAGGTATAGTGAGACTTGTTTGCTGCGGGTTTGTGCAGGTGCAGGCTAAACCGGCCATTGAAGCTGACAACGCAGGTGTGGTACTTTGTGATGATGAGAACAACAACGAAACAACACATGGTTCCAGCATCTGCTCCCACGAGTACAATTCAAGAAAAAACTGCGTACAACTTCTGCGGCGATGACGAGTCTCGCACATTGTACCTTTTCTGCCAGTGGCTGAACGAGCTTCATGCTTGATGGAACGACGCTGTCAGCAAAACAAAACAAGACCTTCCACCTCAAAAAGCCAAAAAGCAACACACCGTAGGAGTTCACTCCGCACGGAATTCAACGAGAAGACATGCATGCTTTTGCTATCCTGCAAACACAATTCTTTCTGTCCGCGTCCGCGTCTCCCACCGCTCATCTCTCTCCTTTGTGTCTCTCCCACTTCTTCCACTTCTTACGCACGACTTAAAGCACACGCCCCATTAAGCCAAACACATGACTTCATCAAGTGGCAACACACGTTCCTCGATCCTCGTAAGAATCAGCGGCCGGGCACAAGCAACATCCCGTGAAGAAAAGCGCCGTGGTAGAGCAACAATTGCCGTGAAGAAGAAATTCACCAGCATGGGAGTCCGCTGCCGGGCCATTAGTGATGAAGAAGAAATAACAGCACACCACGCAAAGACTTCAAAAGAAGTCCGCAAACACAAATCTCCTTCCTTTCCCCTTTCGTCCGTATCATTATATTGACGACGAGAACTTCGGCTTCTTGCCTCAAGCGTAGCCCTCAGTCACATGTAGTGTTCGGAAACAAGCTTTTCGATAGCAGGGAGTTGTGTCGGAGACAAACAGAAAGATTAGGCGAATTCGCCGTGTGTGGTATGGAGTACGTAGTAGGTAGGTACAGAGGTACAACAACATCCGCAAGGACAGACAGGGGTTGCGCAACGCGTCGTATCGCGATGTTTGGGAACAAGGCCAAATTTCCTGCGGGATGATTAGATGTCTTGCTTGAGTCGCGCAATCTTTGGGGAAGAGAGGGGAACGATTCGTGTTGATAGGGCGATGACTGAACATTGAGATTTGAACGTCACGCGTTCGACTATCCAACAAAGTGAGACTGCTGTCAGCTGAATCAATCAATACCAATCAAGTAAACATCTTCAAAGGAAACACTCGAACGAAACGAAGCCGAAAGATACCAACCTAAAACGTATCGTTCTCGTATGCATGTCTGCCTGGAAGAAAGAAAGGAAACAATCCATCCGTGTCCGTGACTCCATGCGCTCAACGGAAGTGAGAATCTACACCTTTGCCCGCCCGCGCGCCCATCCCAATCATTGCACCGATTCATGCCTGTGGTTCATAAATTTATTCCGAAAAAACGCCGCAATGCTGCAATCCTGTGCAACAGCCTTTCCCCATCAAGTAGGGCATCGTATGGACCTTCGAGTACGCCTTCCTGCTGCCCAGCCATGTCTTGACTTTCTGGAGGATTCTCGCTCGATTCCATGAGACAGTCGTCATGCTATATATCAACTGAGAATTCCCAGTTTCCTAGAACTTTGGTCAGCAAAAGCACGGAGAAAAGGGTCAAAATGCAATAGCTACTCACCATCCTTCAAGTTCTTGGCAGTGTCGTCCAGCAGCACAATACGACGTTGGTTGCAGTAACTCGTCTTGTCCATCATATCCACCTTCAGCTCCGAAAGCTGTTCCGTAGGCTTCTCAAACATCTCCGAAAGATTCTCGACAGCCATTTCCAGGTCCTTCTGATTGTCCTCGAAAATCTCCGTTTGATTGTTACGCTTGAGATAGTACGCGAAAGCATATGTCCACTTCAGGGTCTGTCGGCACATCTGAAGAGCGTGTGAGGCGTTCTCTAGGAATTGGACCTCGATCCACGACAATCCGGATTGGTTCTGCAGAAGCTGCATCTTCTTCTCGGTCTTCTCGAAGATATTCTTGTCGAGCTTGGCAGACTGCTCGTGGTTGGCGTATCGATTGTAGTAGTGGAGATAGCGCTCAAGCGATTGTCGGCTCTTGGCCTGAGCATCGCGAGCGTCCAGTCCAGATTTCTCTTCGTATCGATTGCAGTTGTACCAACTTGTGCCATGTTCGGACCAAACACCCATGCACATCCAGCAGAATTCATTCCGGCATTTGCGACAAGTCATGTGATTGCAGCCTCCATTCTTTTCGATCGTCGACTGGCACTTCGGACACTCCTTCGTGTTTGCATTGATCCAGTTCGCGGTCTCGCTGTCGTCTTCGCATTTCTTGAGCCACAATTTTACCAGCTTGCAAGGACACGGCTGATGATCCGCCAATGTGCAGCCGAAGCAAAAGCTGTGTTTGCGATCGCAGATGACAGTCGGCACAATTCGATGCAAGTCTCGCTTCTTCACGCCGCACTCAATGGCGTAGATGCACTCGGGCGCGGGACACCACTTCAGATTCTCCTTGTCATCCACATAGGTCCTCATCAGAAGTTCATGGTACCGGTCTTTGAGCTCGGTTGGCACTAGTACCTCCAGCGATTTGGAATCCACAATCTTATTGCATCCATCGCCGGGGCACTTGATCCGCGCAGCCTCGCCCTCATCTCTGATCTTTTGAACCAAGTAATGTCGATAGCAGTCGACGCAGTACCGATGTGCACACTTCATGGCGAAGCTCTGCAGGCCCGGCTCGTCCTCGCAGCAGATGTCGCAAGCGAAACCATCTATTGTTTCGATCCGAGGGGGGTCTCGTTGTAGATCTTGGCCAAGGCCTGCCTTCTCCAATGTCCCCTCCTGATCATCCATATACTGCTCAATGACTCGCTCCTTATTCCATCTGGCATACCGAAGTAGTATTGCTGTCGATTCGTGGGGCTGTTCGAGCAACGTGGCGACCTCATTGATCTGTTGGTCTTGCTGTGCCTGTATGTCTGTGGGGCTGTAGGCCTTGAAGTCGACCTCGAACGCCTTCTTTTGCGGCTTCATAAGCTTGTCCTGTGATTGAAACATGGCTCCCTCATCGTCGTCGTTGAAGTCGTCCATATCGCCGTCGGAGTCTATCAGTCTCAATATCAGCATATTTCCTTGACAGAAACGTAGCCGCACACTCTTCGTAGAGCAGGCTTCATATGTATGGCAAACAGCTTACCATCTGCTCCGAAATCGACGCTACTATCCTCATCATCCATCATGCCGATATCCCCGCTACTAGCCAAGCTCTGCACCTCATCGTCGCTATCCATGATGTCCTTGTCGCTCGCTAGCGTCTGCGGTGTAGCAGGCAGCGCCGCGTCCACGACAGGAACCTTGCAGTGCGCGGTCTTTGTAGCCTTTCGAGCCGCTGTTTCGAGGATGGGAGCGGTGCTAGCAATATTCTCTCGCTTTCTCTTGACGGAAGGCGTGGTGGGCCACCGAGTCGCAGCCGTCTCGCTTTGACGAGACAGCAGCGAAGTATTGGAGGCCTGAGAAGTCCGAGGTGCTGACTGCTGCTGCGGGTAAGTGGCGTTTATCTCCGTTTGCAGTCCGAATGCTCGAGTGAGGCTGAGTGAAAGCTCGAGCGTGGAGGACAGAGGCGAGACCTCAAAGACGCATGCCTGTGCCTAGGCGGCGAGGTGAAGGAGCGGTGCGAAGTGAAGGTGACGGGTTTGTCAGGTGCAAGTGGAAGGAATGACGCTGCTGGCAGCAGGCACGAGAGGCTCCTGCCGGAAGCGGGAGCGGCAAAGCACGTGCCTTCTAGAAGGCTACCAACACAAAGGATTGTCTGAGACCAGGTCCAAGAATCTCCGGAATCATCGATGTCATGAGCAGCGATGACGCTGCTGTTCGTCCTATCTATCTGGAATGCGATACAAAGTTGTGGGCAAAAGCAGGCGTCGAACGGAACTTCGCAGCGGAACTCGAAACACGAAGCGATAGTAGCCAGTTGAGAGGTGGCGTGGAGGATCACCCGCTTATGGTCATTCGTACATATTGTCTGGTAACATCTAGTCCTCATCACTGTCCTCCTCCTCGCTATCTTCGTCGTCGTCGCTGGCACACAAAACCTCCACCAATTTCTCCGTGTCCTTGCGAATAGCCACCAATTCAGCTGAAGCTGAGCTCCGTGGATCGTTCCACCACCTCTCAAACCCTTCTGGCTCGATGATATCCTGATGGGCCAAGGCATTGGACAAGAACAGCAAGATCTTGTCGCCTTGACCGCGGTGTACCAGATCCGTTTGAAGGTAGAGCAACCAGGATGCTTGCTCCTCTTCCGAATCAACGTAGGCAGTGATGATCTCCTTGTATGCAGGTATGAGCTTGTCGACTGCCTCCTTGGGCGACCTTCCACTGTCCACAATTTGTGCCGCGCGTTTTGAGAAGGCAGTCGCTGTGACCCGCACGATCTGTTGATCCTCTGCATTGACTCCAAGAATGAGCGCCTTGAACTCGGTCTTGATGTCGTCAGGCGTGTTGCCCTTCGCCATATCATCGACCATCGAGTTCACTGCTTCTTGGTGGAAGTCCTTCGCCTTCTGCCTCGACTCGCCATCGTCTTCGGAGCCGACTGATGCGAAGCTATCACTTCGGCCTGTGTCTCGCCTAGTGTGGTGCACTTCCATGTCCTCGTCGTCGTCTTCTTCAGAGTCGAAATTGCTGATCGCATCATCTTCGACTAAGAGGTCGACGTCTTGTAGGCCGGATAGTAGGCTGTCCAAAGCTTCCTCTTCATCATCATCCAGTTCCAAGTGGAAGCCTTTGCCTTCGGGACCAACCACTTTGGGGTCAGCAGCCACCTCCACGATCTCATCGTGCTCGTAACCTCGCTTTCGCTTCAGTCGAGATATTCGCTGTTTCCCGCTTACTGTTACTCCGTCGGACACCTTGACACCATACGAGATCAGTGCGCCGTTCTCGATTGTACAGCCGTTGCCGATGACTACGTCGTTCGCAATAACAGCATTGCCTATCACCGCATCGTCGCCAATCTTAGTATCATCCCAGATGTATGCTCCATCGATCTTGGCCCGTGCTCCAATCACGCAGCGCCTGCCAATCACACTGTTCGTGATGACAGTGCCCTCCCCAACGCTGGTTGCTTTCCCAAGAATCACTCTCCGATTTACTCGACTGGATCGTGCCAACTGGACGCCCTCCTCGCGATACACGTTGCCTTTGTAGAGTTGAAATGACTGGCCGGCGACCATGTTTGTGTCGGGCGTTAGCGGGTAACTCCATCGGGAGATGACATCCTTGCTGATAGAATCGAATGACCTCAGATTGAGAACCCTAGCTGCATACCCCTCGCGGGCAATGTGCGTGTGAACAGTGTATTGGAAAGTTTCGAAGTCCTTCAAAGTGCCATGCAGGAAGCCGCGCCTGGGGAGTTGCCAGTCGAAATTGTCTGTGTATTGGGCCAGTACCTCCGGTGTACAAATATCAATGCCGCAATCAATAAGCTCTTCGTGCACGTCAATTTCATCGTGGTCCTTGAACACTTCGCCTGGAATTTCCACCATAGTGCTCTGTCCGGGCCTCAGCTGTTCGTAGTGGACGCAGCGATGTGAATTTGGATCAATGACAAATATGCGTCGCTGCTGCTGAGACTTCGTCCTATGGGAGCCTCCAGCTTCACGGAGCACCATGGTCATGAGAGCTTTCTTGTCCTTCTCGCGTCGAGCTTTGTGAGCAGCCAGTGCTGTATCAAGTGAGATGTTGGCAACAACATCAGCGTATACGGCGATGAAATCACCAACGATCAATTGCTTCGCATCCAGGTCTCTCATGCAGTCGCCTACAGATCTTGATGCTGACTTGATGACTTCAAGAGCAAACGGCGAGGTGTCCTTGATCCATTTTGAGTGACTGCTTCAATGTCAGCTTCATCCTCGCGCGCTCGCCCAGACTTGTAGCACATCCTGCAATCGTGCTCATCGGGGTAGCAGTCGGCGCCTGGAGCAAGGGCTCTTACCTAAGATACTCTTCCACCGCATCGGTATGATTGCCGCAGTACAGATGCACCTCTTCCACACCGGCGCCAGCCAGAAATTCGAGCGTATACTCAATCAACGGTGTGTTGGCCAGTGGAAGGAGGCATCTCGGCCGCTCGAGTGTGAACGGATTAAATCTGGTTTCGAAGGAGTCCGCGAAGACGACAGCTTGCAAAGGTTCCTCTCGCTTCTCCTCGCCACCTTTATTGTCTTTCGCCGCACCTTTCTTCCCCTTTGGAGGCATGTCGTTGATATCTTGCTGCGGAGAGGGTTGTCAGGTATCGTTGCAGTTGACATGGCAAGACCAAAGGTCTGGAATTCTTTCATGACTCAGCGTTTTGGATGCGCCAAGCCTTTCTCCAACCTCGCCTGCCATGGTTCTGTTGTAGGTTGCAACGAAAGCAGAACCACCACCACGCGTTTACAAGTCATTAGAGGTCTGAGAAGGAGACCCAAATCTGCGCGCCGTATATGTGTGTTTAAGACGAAAATGCCCTAACGAGCGAAGTAGACGCTAAAAATTGCATATGATCGATCAGATCTGCCTTGACATTGGCACGCAGCTACTTAAAGATAAGAATAATTCTCTTTCGCACTCTCTCCTCGTCGAACTTGGGACACTTCACCATGCCCAGCGACGGCACTTCCTTTTCCTAGCGGCTCCTTGAGCATCATTACCTGGAACAAACTTCCCTGTCCAGTGCCAACAAGCAAGCAACCAATCGAGCAAGCAACAAGTCCAATTGCAACTGATGTCGCCTCTTCCAAGGTCAAAGTTCCCAGCGATCCACAATTCGAATCGCAGCCAGACTTCAAACCAAATTCTTTCTCCAGTGCTCCGCGCCGAGCCACACAACTTGCCCAGAGACAAAACCACAATGTCGCTGAACGTATCTACATATATACAGGGTATCAGGCCAATCGGGACGCCGCGCGACTAGGATCACCGTGGCGGCCGTTGTTGCATCATGTGAGGTGCAGGTATTTGTCCCATGGTAGGATTAAACATCTGCTGGCGTTTCGCATCTATGCCCATGTCAGGCCCACCCGTGATGCTATCAATGGGTCTCCTTTGTGCCACTTGGTGCGGCAGCATGCCACTCGCTGCAGGCGCGTACATTTGAGTCGATGGTGCGTGAAGTACAGGCTGCGCATACGGCGTGGCGATATTATATGCATCGTCACCAAGATTGCTTCCAGATGGTGAGCCGGCTGTCAACTGATTTGGCGAGTTCCAATTGCTATTCGTTGCTGGAGACGTGGCTGGCGACTCTTCGCTCTTCAGACTGCGGTTGGTGGCTTTCAAAGGAGGTGCCATCGGCTCTAGACCTTGGTTATTCTTCTTTAGATGAGACAAGTGTTTCTCCAGCATCGCGAGCAGGCCCTCCTTCGTGAAGGGCTTCGGGAGGACATCGTTCATCCCTGGAAAGATACTGTTAGCGCTGCATCCTGCTCTATTCGGGACGCATTCCACTTGCCATGCTGAAAGTACATCGAGATATCATCGCTCCTGATGTTTGAAGTCATGGCGATGATTGGCGTTGCGTTATCGAACTGGCGAACCAGGTGAGTAGCAGAGACTCCGTCCAGGTTAGGCATAATGATATCCATCAAGACAAGGTCAAACTTCGCGCCGGAGTTGAGCCTATTGACTGCTTCCAGTCCATCAAGTGCAGTTTCGACTTTACAGGCGAAAGAGAACAAGAACTTTCCACCAATGCGTCTGCACGTTCCATCGTCTTCAACCAGGAGAATGTGAGGCGTTCGTGTCCAACCTGGATCAAATTGGGTGCTTTTCTTGCGAATTTCAGGTTGCTGCGCTGCTTGATGATAATTGCCATCAGGCCCCTTCGCTGGCAGCGGGTATGGAATGTTATTGACATGGTCGCCATACATTGGATCAATCCCTTGAGGGTTCTGCCCGATCGGGTATACCAGTGTGTCCAAATCATAGCCATGTGAGCTCGATGAGGCTGCAGAGTGTGGTTGTGCGCCGCGACTGGATGAGCGTGTGCCGCCATTTCGTGACAAATGATCCGGAGGTGGTGTGGTCAGCGTTGCATTCATTCGTATCGCCGCCTCGTTCATCTGTTCCAGGTTCCGGGTGTTCAGCATGTGATCGGCATTTACCTGCTCGAGCAGTTTCGAGGCATGCTGTAACGGCGAAGCAGGCGCATCGTCTTCTGGAGGTGGTAGCGAATTGCTCGTGCTTCCAGGAGTGCCCCCGTTGACACCGTTTGCATTCGCAAAAGGATTTGGATTGACGATCCGGCTTTCCCTCCGTCTTTGTGCATCGACAGTATTCAAAAAGTTCATGACATATTGCATCACGTGCTCGTGGTTGACGACAGTTTTCTGCACTCCGATTAATTCCTGCATCATGATCGTATGGTTCATGTTCAAGTCGTTGTATCTCTCCTGCAATTGTTGCAGCTGCTGCTGAGTCGCCACTAGTTGTGTGTTGATCATGTCAACTTGCTGAGTGGGCAGCAGTTCGCCGTCATTACCCGTATTTGCTTTTCGTGGTGCTGGAGCTTTTCGCCGGATATTGTCCAGCGCATCTTTGTTGTTCATTTTGAAGTCGGGATGCTTAAATTCCCATGCCTGCTTATATCTGAGCTCAACTCAATTCACTTCTTTTGCTGCGACCTTACCCCAGGACCGTATGGCGATGCACCGCCTTCTTCATTGTTATGCCGTACTTTGTGGAAGTCATATTTGTTCAACTGCCGCACGAAACTGGCAAAGTTGCTGTGCTTGAAGTGTTTGGGCAGGATATGTTTGGTGAACTTTTCGTTCTGCGCGCATTGTTAGCGCTTGTGGTGTCTGATTTTTCTTCTCTTCCCATACCTCCAATACCACGAAGCTGTCGCCTTCATTGCCCCATCGAACGACGCTCTCATCCTGTGGGCTCTCCAGCATTCTGAGTTCTTGTCAGTATAAGGTGCGGTGAGGCGGGTAGCGGTCGTGCCTACTTGTAAAGCTTGCGAACCTGCACTTCATGGTCAGCACACTTCTCACTGCACCCAAATGTTTCCTTTCTGACTTCCACGTACAAAATCGCTGCTGTTACTGGCCCCTTGGCCCGATTGACTGTCCATGATGGCGGTCTGTCTCTACGGCGGTCCGGTCGCAGCGCACAAAAGGGTCCTCCACATGCGCCCGCACGGCGTCGGTGACCTCGTGGCAGAGAAAGCACAGCGTCGTCCGAATCCGGGCGGCTGCGTGCGTGCACTGCGCGACACCTCGGCCCTATGTCATTTGCGTCTGTCGCAATCCCAATCGCCCTGCGCCGGGTGTGGTGTGTGCAAGCGGACGCGCGCAGAAGGCTCGCCCGGCGAGCTGGTACTCAGGAATGTGGAAAGGGTGCAAAATCGGATGGTATACGATTCAGAGGGCCAGACTCTGCGCAATAACGGAAGGGACTCGAGGGAGAGGCGGGCGCGTGCGGCGGTGGTAGCGACAAACGGAGATGCGCTTCTTGGAGACGAGGAAGAATAGAGCCGAGTGCTCGTAGATTGGTGGCCGGGGACAGTGTCGATCTGCACACGGAATGAGAAGCGCCTTCGGTGTGAACGGGTACGTCGCCAATGCACGGCGCCAGCTGGACAAGACAGCTCTGTGGGAGAAGTACCAACGACTGCACACGGCGGTCACAAAGGGTAGGTCATCAGAGTTGTACAGGGGCCGGTAGTATAGACTATAGGGCGAGTGGTGCAGGGTGGAGCACGTTGAAACAGGCCATCAGTTGCCTACAGCAGACCATTTCCGACCCCTCAATCTTCTGCTTCCGGTGCAGACAGCAGAGCAGCCGTGGGCGACGGGTTTGGTGTGCTGCTGGCAAGGCGGCAGGCTCTCGCGCTGCCACGATCCACGAACTGCCAGTCGGCCACCTCTGCGAGTGGGCGCGCTTCGCTTCCTGCGTCCATTCGTGGCCATGGTCGACACGTCTGATCTGCGCCTCCCGTCTGCCCGCCGCGCAGGTAATCGGGGAACAGTCGAACCCTGCAAATTACGGATGGCACGACCATGTGCCTGGAAGAGCAGCAATACCGCTGCCGTCGAGCGCTGCTGGAAGGATGGAGGGCGTTCTTGCGTATTCGTGCCGCCACCACAGCGCCCGGTCACGCGTGGTGAGCCTGCGGCGTCAAAAGCAGTGCGAGATGATGAGGACGTGGCGTGTTTGGTCGGCTATCGTGACAGCAATGGGATAAAAGTCGTCCCGAGCGAGTGGTAGTCGAAGTCAATTGTGCTCTAGTTTATAGCTTCCAGCGGGACACTTTCACCTCGTGGTCGACGACTTCAGCTCATTCTTCACAGCCCATAAATGGCGGCATTGTGGACCACAGTGTGAGATGTTCTCCCATGGTGGATGATGTCCCAATGCTGGCTCCCTCCCGCAATCCTTGCCGCTCATGTACACAGCCCACGGCGAAGAGCAGCCGATGTGGACATTCGGCATCGTGGACCTCCGACGCGGGCGGGTTGACGTTGCTGCCAAAGTCAATCGAACCTCGGGTCTGCAAGGGCTTGTAGAGAGCTTCCTTCTGCACCCTCACAGCAGCAGTAGCTATGTTCGCGGCCCGCCACTTCGCCTCTGCATCCTTCAAACAATTCTCCAAACCACTTCTCTCATCAACACGTCAATTTCACGCAACCGCTGCAATCATGGTCAAAGCCGGAGACTCCATCCCAAACGTCGAGCTCGTCGAGGGCGCCCCCGACAAGAAGGTCAACATCGCCAATGAGCTCTCCTCCGGAAAGGGTCTCATCATTGGCGTTCCCGCTGCCTTCAGTGAGTAGCGACACTCCACCTGCATTCGCTGCCGCATGTCTTGGCCGCGGGGGGCGTCTGCCACAGCGACAAGTGGTCTCGTGATGCTGATCTTCACATCCACCCAGGCCCTACGTGCACAGCGAGGCACATTCCCGAGTATCTGAGCCACAAGAGCCTCAAAGGTATGACGGTACACTAACTCCTTACACTGGCAACGGTTGTGCTGACGGGCCGGACAGATGCCGGTAAGGTCTTCGTCGTTGCCGTCAATGACCCATTCGTGTAAGCTGCTGCTTGTCCCCGTACTGCCCAGCTTCGGCATGCTCGTCGGCGACCTCTGCAGGTTCGAGACTAACATGATCTGGTGCAGCATGAAAGCATGGGCAGAGTCATTGGACCCAAGTGCAAAGTCTGGCGTAAGTAGCTGATCCATCCTCCTGGATCCGGGGATATTGGTGTCCAGATGCTCCGACCCGGATCATCACAGACGTTGTGCCGACCATTATGCTCACATGTGGAGCTGCAGATCCGCTTTCTGGGAGACCCTCACTCTGAACTTACCAAGGCCTGGGACCTGGAATTCGACTCCGCTAAGGTCTTTGGCCAGAACAGAGGCAAGCGTTGTGCTATCACCACCGAGAATGGAAAGGTGAAGTCGGTCCACATTGAGCCTGACAACACGGTATGTCCTGGATGATCGCTTCTTCACGCATAACTTACTGATTTGGTTCGCACCTACAGGGCGTGAGCGAGTCTGCCGCCGAGAAGGTTCTGGCCGCACTCTAAGCCAACGCACATCACGAATTCAAGGAGCGCAACCTCCACAAGGCAAGTCTCATGCCGAGAATAGAGCATGGAAAATATACGAGTACAACATGAGAAAATGACAATTGATCATGCATGCGTCGTGTCAACCTATTTACAGAATTTCTGTCCAGTGCAAATGCTCAGCAAACTCCGATTCATGCAGACCCTGTCGCCCTGTATAGGGGACCCAACTCCGACATGACTAAAACAGTCTGATGGGGCCGTCGCCGCGGCCTTGCTTTCACAAACCCCCTTTTCCCCCTTGAGCGCCGGCATGATGTTCACCGGGGTATCGAGCTATCGAATCACAACATCGCACATCGTACAACTTAATTCAGCAAAGCGGAATTCATGACAAACCAAGTAGGCCACCCTGTTGGGCGAATTTAAGCTGGTACTCCCGCAGGTCAGCCCAGGCTCGGAGTTCGGTGTCCTCGTCGTCTGGGTTGCTGCTGCCATCAGCTTCGCTGTTGGCGGGGCTGGTACGTTCCAGCTTCATGAGAATCTTCAGGAATGCACTCAGGTATTCTTGAGCTTGCATGGCCAAAGGACCTTTACGCTGGTCAGGCGTTTCGAGTAGAGTGCTGGCAATGGAGCGGATCTTCATTGTCTGCAGAGACGTTAGTGATTTGCTCATGGCACGATGGTACGTGGCAATGACTTACAAATGAGTCGGCATTGGGCTCCATGTTGACCTGATCAATGCTGCCGAGAACGGTGAGGAGGTCCTTCACGATGCTCTCGCGCTCATCGTGCATCTCGTGTTCGATCATGTCGTAGTGACTGGTTGGCACTTGGGGCACCATGTTGTCGAGGCCGGCAGCGGTGATGCCCGCACCAGGTGAGCTCGGCAGGGAGTGGGGCGATTGTCGGGATCGCTGATGTGCTTCGCAGAGGTTCCAGTATTTCTCCACCAAGTAGGACCTGGTCGCTAAGCTGGACGCGTAGATATTGGCCTTCTGGATTTCATGCTGAGTGCGGCGTCGCTCTTCCGCGGTCTGTTCGGTCATCGTTCGGGATGAAGGGCTCATCAGCGACTGGGCTGGATCCCGACCAAGCTGAGGCTGTGCGGCGAAGGCTGGGTAGAAGCCTCCGTTCTGCTGGCTCGGCGTGCCGACATCCGTCCGAACTGTAAGCTCCGAGGGAAGGTTGCTCATCGATTCTTTGCAGCGACGCAGAGACTCGTACAAGACACGTTTCTGTCGATCCCAGTCGACGATGGCGTCAATGCCCCATGCCATTTCCATGGTGGCTACGGCGTTGTAGGAACAGTACACGCGGACATTGGCATTGAATCCGGCGATCGAGGGGATCAAGCCCGCCGGCTGTTGCTCCGTGTGCGTTGGGTAGATGCAGAAGTCGTCGACCTCGGCTGGCAATGGAGGATATGGTTCAGTGTGAGTTGGAGGAGGGATGACCAGTTCGCCGAAGCTGGCGCCCAGCTGCTCCATTGACTTGACACTGACAAACATGGTCCAGAAAATGCGACGGCCCATCTCCAGTGTGATGTTGTCAACACTCTTCTCGCTGCCGTGGTCGATGCCATTTGTGCGACTCCCCATGGCCGTTGGGAGCGAGCCGAGCTGTGCGTAGCTTTGAGCCTTTGCCTTGTGCAGGCCCAGGGTCCGGAGGATGGTCAAGCATTCGCCGAAGTATAGCCGACCCAGACGCCATCTGAACGTGTAGACTCCCGTCAACGCCAGGAAGTAGCTGGTGGCAGCATCGTACACATTCAAATTGTCGCTCTCCAGATATCCAGGACCACGCGCCGCGGCGCACACCTTTTGGCATCGTTGCACCAGACTCATGTGGTTGGGAAACATATTCTCGCGCTTCTGAGCTTTCAGGTGCAATCGTGGTTTTCGCGGAAACGACGCGACCAATGCGCCAATCATGGACGCAAGCAGTGCCAAGAAGGACTTGTTCGTGAGATCTTCTCTGCGCTTCCATGCCTCGCGGAAACTGGGCTCGTGGGGGAATGGACACAGCGGGTGGATGTAGGTGAAGAAGTCGTCGATGAGCAGATCCAGCGTCTCCACGGGACAAATTGACTCTGCTGACAGCGGTGATGATGAGAGGCCGACCAGAGCGTGCGCGGCGTTTGTGGGCGAAGCTGGCGATGAAATTCCTGAGCCCGGCGTGCTTGCATTGGCTTGCTCTTCGAGCCGCCGCCTCTTGATTGCCTCAGCATGGCGATTGGGAGGACCTCGTCGTCTGCTCGGTCGGTCGAATGTGCATGGGATGTCGAGTGCAGCGCAAGCTCGGCAGGGGGGACCCGTCTCGTCGCACTGTTCCAGTTAGAATTACCCGACCTCAGGCATTGCCCGGACTGTCTCTCACATACCTTGACTTTGCGAATGGAGCACGAATCACATGCCTTCCGTAATCGGTTCGTCTTCTGTGGCTGCTCTGGAGTGTTCGTCTGCGTTGGGGGAAGTGACAGGCCGGCTGCACTCGTTGGATGGCTCGTCACGGGCGTGGGCTGCTGCAGCTGGTGCGAGACATGTGGCATATAGTGTCGTGACTGCTCGTCGGGCCCCGAGTGGTGCTGGAGCTCGTGCGCGAGACTCTGAATGTGCTGGCTCGCGGGGCTGTTGTGGCCGGTGCCGGGCAGCGCCTCGACTTTGGGATAGATGGGCTGGTTCAGGCTGCTGAACTGCAGCTGCTCCTGCTGGGCCGGGTCGAGCAGCTGCTGGGCGCCGGCGGGCGGCGGATAGAGGGCGTTGGCGTAGTGCTGGTCCTGCTGCTGCTGTTGCTGCTGCGGCGGCGGGGGCGGCGGTGGCGGGTAGCCATTGGCGGCGGTGTTGCCGTTGTTCATTTGCGCCAGCATCCAGTTGTGCACCTGGAGCTGCGATGAGTAATAATTCGACATCACGGCGGCAGACATTCGGGACAATGGTGGGCGAGCTTTGGGGAGAGACCCAGAAGTGTAGCGCGAATCCGCGCGAAAGTGGGCGCGGTGTCGCCGGTAAATAGGTCGCTGGCAATGAATGATACACAGAAGCGGTACTTACGGTGACGAGCGGTTCGATCGATGGGATGGCCGCCAGACGCGACTGATAACTAACTGCACGGCGGCAAGTGGCGGCCGTCGACTGGGATCCCTCACTAGAGTCGTAGTCCGAAGACGACAAAGCCAGACGTCGACGCAGGTGCGCTGCCAGAGCGTGCAGCGAAAAACACCAGGGCCTGCCGCAAGCTCAAACTCTATCTGCGCTGCGCAAGTCGCAACAAGGACCGGGCTAGCGCTGCACGCCCAGCAGCAGCAGCGACCAGGGCCGGGCGGGCAGGGCGTGGGTGGCAGCAGGCGCAGGCATGGCTGGCACACTCTCCTGCTCCACCGCGACGCGACGGTGTGTCGCAATCAAACACTCGACTCGACCAGCCCGCTCCCAGCAGCGCGTGAGGTAATGCGCCGCCGGCCTCTCCCTGTCCGCGACGGAGAGCGATGCGTGTGCACGGGCGGCGGCAAGGTGTCATGGTATGGGCGCAGCATGTCTGCAGATGGCCACCAGCGCGACCAGACTGCTCCCGTCAGCGCAGCAGGCACCGTGGTGGTGCGGCCAGCGCTCAGTACCCTCATCAACCACGACGACACTACGTTTCCTAGCGCCCTCTGCGGGCCCTACCCGTGCAGTAGCTGACCGCAGCCGCTCGAGAACGGGCGCTGCTGAAGACACACTGCTGCTCTGCCCGGCCAGGGCTCCCAGACGAGCTTACCGCGCCCTCCTGGACCGTCGTCCGTCAAGCCTCTGCCTGCGCCCGCCCATGCCATGCCTTGCCATGCCATGCCACCAGCCCGGGCGGTACAGTACCTCCAGACGTGCGGCTTGTACGGAGGTACCTGCCGCCCACCGTAATGCAATGGCTGCTTCCGCACAGCCTGGAGCCGCATCACGCAGCAACGTGCCTCCACGACTCCAGCGTCATCGCCCAGCGTGCTTGCTTGCGGCCTATGCGTCTGCCAACCAGCCCGTACCCACCGGCTTTCCGAAATCGCACGTCCAACACCCCTCTGCACCACTGAGACGAGGCGAGGCCCACACGCAAATTTCTCTAGACGCATGAGCTGCTGTCCTCCTGAGAGCCTAGCGCCTCTCGGCTGCTGGTAGGCGAGCGCTGCGTCGCCATCACAATCATCGTCACACAGATGCCCTCCAGGACCGGGTGTCAGCGCGCAAGTACCACCTCTTACTCAGGCGCCATGCTCTGCCTACTCGGGCCCGACTTCACCTTTTGGGCAATCCCTAGGATTGTGCGTCAGTCCGCGGGGGTGCGCGCGAGCATCCCCACGTTCCAACAACACATCTATACTCTGTACTTGTGTATGCCGCAACGAGCTGGATGCATTGCAGGACGACAGTGCGAGCGCTGGTGCGAGCGACTGAGTCGGTTGTAGAGCTTGGCGAGCTTGAAAATCGTCGTGTTAGTGGTTGTCACCTGCAACAACCTGCTGCAGGAATCAGCCTGATTCGAAACAAGGTGCACTGTCGCCCCGACACGTTCACAGCTACATGACGTACAGAGATACGACAAACTCAAAAACACACACCACATCCAATGGCGTTTCGAATCTCTCCCGCTCTTCTCTGACACTAAGCAATGAGCATCCTTCAACATCAGCGCCCTCTCGCAGCCTCATCTTCGCACAGCGAACGTAACCTTCACCGACTGTCGTTGCTTCGATCACAAGGCCAGAATGCTAAGGATGAAGAAGTGCGAGCTAACGCTACCCCCATGATACAGCAACGTTCACGCAAGATGACGATGAAATTCGTGATTGCCACCTTTCGGAATTGTCTCGCGGACGACTCGATGTCAATCGATCCAACGTCCCGTCCACTGAATCTTCTGAGGATATCCAAGTCAGGACGATGGGCCTGGCGCCACAGAGCTTCTGCGCCTCGAAGCACAATCGGACGAAGTTCGGCAGCTGAAAGAGGAAATGCGGCAGAAGGAGAGAACCTTCGACGCTGAGAGGGAAAATCTCTACGCAAACCTTATTCCAGGGCAGGCGCGTCGGCCTCGAACCTTAACAGAAACGCCCAAATCTGCGAGTGTAGCCTTCTTGCCAATCATGCCAACAGTGACCGTCTTTTGCCTCGTTCAACAATCTCTGGCGGGTGGCAACATGGCGGAACGTTGAACACGATGCGGTCAACGGAATACATGATACATCGAATGAGGCGATGAATTGGAGGAGAGTCTTGACTCTCCGTTTCACACAGGCGGTAACCGGCGGGCCAGCACTGCAATTCTGAACTTCTGATACCGGACGGGCACGACGAGCGCACCACTCTAGACTGAGAATATGCGCAACGTCCTGGTTGTCGACCCGCTTTCTGCACATTCGAGTCATGCGTTGAGACGGCAACAACTTGCCAGGCAATGCCGTGACCAGCGCACTGCGTTGGCTGAACCTTGGGCAATTCCGATGTCTGTAGCCGACTCAGGAAATGGTGTTCCGTGGAAGCAGATGAGCCGCAATCGACCCTTCCCCACGATCTTTGAACGACTCGTGATTATTAAGGTACCTTTTGTTGCAGCTCATGTAACTTTTCCTATGGCATCCGCGGATCGTTCGAAGTCACATGAGCGGGCAGATGCAAGCAATACCAGGCGAGCCGTCTGTTTCTACTGACCTCGCGACGTGGGGTCGGTCAGAACGATGAAATGTTCGACTTCACACAGGCTTGGTTGTTTCCAAGAGTGTTGAAACACCGGGCTGGGTCCATGGCTGATTCGTCCACGATAACGGCTGTGCAAACTCTATATGAAGTACACACGGCTGACAACGGCATGGCGATATGCAGCAGTGCTGAGCGGTGAAGAAGGCGAGGGATGTAGTGGGATATCGTCTGGAAGATGAGGCTACAGCCAGCGCGCCATGAAGTAGGAGACTGGGGACGACTGCAGTGTTCATAGCGGTATGCACACAGTGTCATCAGGTGCTTTGCCTTGTGATCATGCAAGCTTCGTTTTGACTTCTCGATCGATCACGAGTTTCTTTGCTTCGTGAAATGATGGGAACTGGGCACTTCTCAGCAGGTGGAGAGAAATCGTAGGAACAGTGAGTGGTCAGACTGTATGAAGAACACGAAGTGAAGTCGCCGTCACCAGATCGAGCGCAAAGAAAGTTTGGCCCCACCACAACAGTGGCGACCGCAGAGCCGCAAAACTTCCTCTTGGCGTGCCAACCATCGTTCCTACCCTACAGACGCCGCTTTACGTACCGGACATAGTCGCGCTTCCAAGCGCCAGACGCGATAGCGTATCGGCAGCCTTGCAAATCCGTCGTCAGAAAGAGCGTCGCGGCCATTCATCGCTTCAAAGCCTGGCGACTGGTACCAGCAAACAACTGCCGACGAGCAAGGGTTGTCAGCCGAACCGCAAGAACGCATGCAATCGCATTCACAAGCAAAGACCTGCCAAGATCCCCAGTCTCATGCATCGCAGCGCAATACCTATGGTCTTGCAGTGTCAGTAATGGCGAAGTCGCGAGCCAGAGGTGGTCTGCGAAGACAACACCGACGCGACCAGTCCCCTTTGGAACCAGCGCCAAGATGCCCTCTACTGGAACTTCCCGCAGAACTTCGGGAGATGATCTGGGTGCACGCAGTGACAGAGTGGGAGCCAGCTCCGAGCGGGTTAGGAAACGACAATACGAAAGCACTGATGAAGCGGCCGATCAGGATGGATCGCTTCAACCGACCTTGCCCTGCACCACTGACCCTGGTATGCCACCAGATACGCACGGAGACTCTGCAATTGTACTACCAGCAGAACATCTGGGAGTGTTGGAGGCCTCTATTTTGGCTAAAGGACTGGAGCGAGAGCACACTCATCGACTGGCTTTGCAGCATTGGCCCCCAGCGAACGAAATGGCTTCAGGATATTGTCTTACTTTACAAACACGAAAACGAGCTGGAGCACGACATCAAGCAAGCACTCTGTGAAGCAGACTTTGCGCTGAAAGACTGCGATATTCACGACAAGCAAGAGTTGAGCGAGTATGAAATGTGCTTCGAATCCATGGGCTTGCCGCGTCATTTTGGCCGGAAGCGAAGATGGGATCGCTGGATGGCCGGAAGTGTAGCGACTGGAGGTGGCACTGGTTGACAAGCAGCTCAAGACATGTTGACTGACTATCGTGCGGCAGCGACACCCCTTGCCAACAATGCACGCACAATTTTCGACTTGATTGCACCTTACATTGCAAATTCTCTTACGTTGATAGGACAATAATGAGGAGCAGCAAGAGCGCATCCTTGGCCATTCACACGCAGCATCTCGGCGAATACGTTCCGCGCTTGCATCGAGAAGTCGTGCATCTCACTGGCACACGTCACTCTCATCTCGACTGCATGAAGTGACAAGGACTGGGAATTGGACGCCGTCGACACGCCACTGGCAGACACAGCGGCGCGCATCCCTTAGTGCACTGCCATCCTGTATCTAGTCTAGGCTGAATAGCTTGGAGGATCGCCAGCTGGGTTGGGTACGATGCGCTCTGGTGGCGGACTACCAACCGGAGTATTCCGCGTCCAGCTTACTGCTCGTAAGTCGAGGACTTGACACGGCACCTCGCAAGTGCTAGTTCGAGATCAAAGCGCATCCGAGACCAGGAACCCGAACCATGGAGACTGTGATCGACTCGTCGCCATGTCCCGCCATTTGCCTTTGCTTCCCTGATCAACAAAAGTAGCAACAGGCCCAAGCGAAGTGGTGTCCACATCCCACTCTACTTCGTGATGTTAAGCACAGCTCTTTCGGCCTGACTTCCGATAGCGGCGTATTTTTCATTCGCTGTTGCATGCAGAGACAACAAGAGACTGCAATGCAATGGACTTTGCTGCTCAAAAGCCTACCTCACGGCAGCATATCACGACCTGGAAACGAGGCCACCTAGGGCAAGCGACATTCGGGGCAGCGGATGGAGTCTCTATTGTGTTGGAACAGCTCAACACCGTTCAGCCAAGTTCCTCTCCTCTGTGTTGTTGTTGCCATCAACAAGCTTACTCTCCGCTGCTATTGGCCTGTGCCACTCGTGATCCCAGCATAGCAAGGTTCGGATACCATGGCAGGTTCCGACACGCGCCCCTCTCTGTCCAGACGTAATGCCAATGTGTTACAGCAGAACGCTGTCGCAAATCCCACGCTTCTGTCGACTGGCGCAACTACGTGGATGCAAAGAACCAGGAAGCAGCCAACCTGCCATCTCTTGGCCACATCAATTCTACACTCTGGCGGTGGGCCTCACCAGATGTCCTGGTAATCTCCTGCGTTTGACTTCATGGGGCATGCACAAATGGGTCGCGCAAATTTCATGAAACCTCCCAGGAACGGTTCCGCAAGCAGTGGCACAATGGCTCTGCGAATGCGCTGGAGATGATTTCACCGTACCACTTCCGGTTCCGTCGACGGAACCTGTCTTGCTTCCGTCTCTGCGATTTGGGCGCTCCTCCTGTACAGACCAGACAAGTGAGCGCTCTTGCGTCGTGGCGCCAGGGGGAGATTTCCTTCTTCGTTGCAATATGCAGCCCAATCCAAGTGCGGTGCGTGGTTCCACGCAAGCTCGCTGCTCTTACCAAAGACCATCGTGCGTCTGGTTGGCATCGACAGTAAGCCGCGATACGATGGGGTATCCGATAAGCGGGAACGATGTCATCAATGTGTCACAGAATGTCTGCGGCGTGAGAGCCACCGTACTGCAAACAGCCAAGTAGCTCCGGCTCGCAAAGCTGGCCCGATCTGGACATAGTCGCCCGAGTGGCGGACTAAGTCTTCGCACATCTTCTTGCATTTACATTCTATGTAACTACTGGCTAGTTGTGCTCTTGTCGGCCGTATTTCTGATGCGGAGAGCGGTTCTTGGGCTCGGTGTGTGCCGGAGCTGCCCTCGCTCTGCCCCTGCTCTGAACATGGTTGACCTAGACGCAGCCCTCAGCCTGGAATTATCCGGGCAGATTGCAAGACACTCCTTTGACACGGCATCATAGCTACCCGGTAGTGTCAGTCTGCAACCAATTGCGCTTACTGCTTTTGTTGCCAGCATCGAGAAGAAATCCGACAAGCGCATGGGCATGGCCACCCCAGCCAGAACGCTTTCATGCCAAGAGGATTATCCTAGACCAACCACATTAGCGTCAACAAACCTCGTGCAGAACACGCTTGCAATTTGGTCATTTAGCCACGGATTACGCTTCGTCAGGAAGTAACGGTCAGTTGCGTGCCCTACGATCGGCAGCCTGAGACGACAAGTTCTCCATAGAGTCCATAGGGCACAGGATTGGGGCCTGTCTGCTAGTGAGATCCGAAGACTAGCTCCGGTTGTCGACATGTTATTGCCGCGAATGGTTTCTCGATCATTATTGATTGCGGCACGAATCGCACCGACCTTCGTTCCGCCTTTAGGCTATTCAGACACATCACTTGATGCGGTCAGTGCTAGTGAGACGCTCATGTTTCTCATCAGAAGAGCGGGAAAGAACAATGAAACGGTGTTTGATTGCGCAGGTTGTTGCTTCCTCTGCGAAGCCTCTGCTACTAATCCGACGCGACCTTGATGACGTTCACCTAGGCATGTTTGATGGCTCCTCACGTGCGTATCCCTGATACAAGCCTGCGCTCGCGGATAAACCTGCCCGAAAGGCTGCTGCTCAATGAGGCGGTCTGAACGACAATGGGTCATGAACTCTCCTGACTCGGCACAAGAGGAGACATGTTGATTGATGAAGTACAGTATCACATTACAGAACAGGAATGCGTGAATTCCCCACAATCAGACAAGAACGCATTCACCAGCGACTTTCGTTGTTAGGACTACCTTGTGAGACTTTTGTAGGTTCCGGCGTGATTTGCTAGGAAGCCTCCATCGATGACCATGACATTGCCATTACAGTAGCCTCCAGCTCTGCTGACCAAGTACAGTAGGGTACCAGCGAATTCTTCTTCAATGCCCATTCTTTGACGAGGAACCAGTGTCCTAGGTAACACGCCATTCGTATGCTCCCACGATTTTACGACGCTGGTTGTCATGTCTGTTGGGAACCAACCTGGCGCAATGACATTCGTCCGAATATCATGAGGCACAAGGAAATTGCCCAAATTCTTCATCAAATGATGAACTGCCGCCTTGCTGGCGTTGTAGATGAAAGAGTCTGTGGCTCTGGTCAAGCCACCAACACTTCCGATGGCGATCACTTGACTGGTGGGCTTTGAAGCATCTCGACGCTTGTTACCAGCGTCAAGCAACTCTAGGAATGACATTGTTATGGTGAATACTGCAGCGACGTTCGTCTCCAAGGTATCTCGCCAAAGCTCGTGTGGTCGATAATTGAAGTAGTAGTCCCGGATCTCCTGGACAGAAGACTCCCCAGTGGGCTTTGGCCGGGCGTCTGGACTGGAGTCAAAGGTTGTTTGACCTGCATTGCAGACCAGAAGATCGATATATCCGGTCTCCTTGGTTACGAAGTCCACTGCTCGTTGCACATCTTCACGGGATGTAGTACTCCCTTGGATCGGTATGATATTACCATGAGCCTGCACATGGCGGGTCAGAATTTGCTCAACTCCTGCCAATACTGGCACTCACAGCTTGTTTTGCGGCTTCATCGAGTTTCTCTTGTCTACGACCGGTGATGTAGACTTTTGCGCCTTGGCTCTCAAGAGTTTTGGCGATGATCAAACCTGCAATAAGAAATTATGTCATCAGAACTGAGACTCGCAATGGTGTATCGAAACGAATCCTACACACCGAGACCAGTACCTCCTGCAGATACGCGTCAGCTACAACACTCTGGAGCACGGATGAAATCGGATCATTCTCACCCCCGGTGACTACGGCAACAAGTCCGGAAACGTCATTGAGAGACTTTGGATCATAAGGCGATGATGCGGTGTCGGCCATGTTGACGAAAGCTTCGGACAGTCCCTCTGTTTGTTCTGGTTGTGAGTTCTGGTCATACACTCTATGGATCTTCGGGATATAGAGAACATGTCGGGTTTCCGCTCGGGAACCATAGACATCAACGGAAACCGCAAGTCCGGCTCTCCACAGAACCGGATCGACACAATGCCAAGCCGCTCCAACATCACCTACTGGACTTGCGCTGCCAAGCATAACTCGACAATCTGTTCTTGCACAGGACGCAAAATCACATCTCGTGAACCGACTAGATGTCAGAAGACGAGGCTGAGCACAGCGATCATCAATCATGGAGCAAAGCGACCTTGGCTTTCTCGATGTCGATCGCGGACACCGTTCATCTGAAATGGCCGGTCAACGTAACGTAAGACCCGAATGACTATTCCGCAATACTCGTGATGCAGCATCATCGCATGTCAGAGTGTATACCTAGTTTGGCCTAGGTCCAGCACCAATTTCCAACTAGAAGTTCTTTGGAAAAAGGCAAAGCATGCAAAGCAAACCAGGATAACCCACCACGCGAGTCTCAGCAAAGACACGGGGAATATCCTCACACGTTGCAAAGTATGAATCGTCCAACTCTCGTTGGAAAAGTTACAAGGTCCACGCCAGTTTCTTCTCTTCCTGCCCTGGTAAGACGTTATTCAGGGAACGCCTTCTAGAAAACTTCGAGAAGAAGCTTCAGACGACACATGGCAGGGTAATGGACAAACTCTATAGCAGAAAACGGCTACGATTGCAAGTTCTGAGAGACGCGAAAGTGGTATCTGCTCAGGCAGTCAACTACACACCGCTCAGTTGAGCCAATGAGGGCCGCGACGAATCACCCCACCACAGTCACGACCGCCCATGCTGGTCGTCTGTCGCAACTCGATCTGTGTGTTCTGTGCAGCTGCGAGAGCACGGAGCATCGAGTGCGTTCGTCTGCCCCGAACCCTATGAGCAAAATGGCTCTGTCTTGGCAATATCCACTTGCCAGTTGCACAGCAAATGCCTGCTGCTGTGCTGGACATCTCGCCCGACGGCTCGGACTTGGCGACCGCCACGACAACCAGCAGAATCCGACCGACTCTCCATATGAAGCTTGTCTCACAACTGATCGCCCTCGCCCAAAATGGTTCCTGCAGCGACGACATGCCATTTTACATTCAGGAGAGGCCTAGACCATGGGTACAGATTATTGGGTTCTAGACAATGACATTGAGCCGCTGCAATGCCGGTCTTCACGCTGCTGCTCGCCCACTCGCTCACCATGATGAAGGATGTTTTGAACGATATCGTGCTACAACTTGATTCAGCAATGAAGTACCTCCCTCTGTCACGGACACAAAAGCCTTGCCCTGAGCTGCTCGGCCGAAAGTGAACTTAGGATCTTCCCGCTCCTGCGAAGCTTTCCGCACGAGACATGGACCTGTGCAGGACAGCCTGTTTCGCGAAAGCTTCGTGTCCGCCGTGAACGCACACACGAACAAGAGTGGAATTCGAGTACTGTCGTCCTGTTTGAAACGCCCAAACGCGTTCCGAGCAGGAAACCCGTATATTCCGCTCACGGCTCGGAAATTCCCTTACAAGACGTTCAAAACAACGGCCGATCGGGAAGCCGAGAGCCAGCGACTCATAAATGCGAGGACCCCGAGCGGTGTGAGAAACTGAAACGTACGCGTCGTGACATGAAAGAATGTCTCTTTTTCCCCTTCTTGCATCCTAGACCATGCAAATGCACTCAAGGCCATTCACTGATGAGAAAAGCTAATGAACTCGAACGACTCGCGGGTGAACCATATGTGCGTGAACGTTAAGAGTCAGACAGAAGTAACATGACTCCCGTTGCAGAACCATACCGAACCAAACCGAACGACAAAGAGTCATGTAGGAAAATAGGGGACCAAAAACATGAAACGAAACCATTCCGACTTCCGTGAAGAACAGCTACAAGGGATTGCGGCTGAGAACTTGTTTCATCACCGCGGACGACACTGCTTGAGCGCCCTTTAGCGCTCCAAGTGTTTGGAAGTACCGGTTCTAGCGGTCCAGTATGTTCTGTCAGTCCGTCACTGTGCCAGACCTGCAACTGTCGAGGAGAAATCACAGGAAAGGCGGCTGAAAGTTCGTTTCATCAGAGCGGACTGCACGTTCGGAGCGCACTTTAGTGCTCCGAGACGTTGGGTCCGCATTGTAGAGTGCCCTATGTGGTATCTCAGCGTTCTCAGTTCGTACACGAGTCCGATGTCTTGAAGTCTCTTTGCGAGAGCGGTGTGATGTGAGACTGTGACATTTGAAGTTTGCTTGACCAGCTCAGGGCTTCAACTTCACTTCCTCTGCCATTGAAGCAAGGGTTGTCTCGTTGGCAAGAACTCGACCATCCAAGGCTTCATGGCCCGCCTGTTGTTGACGTAAAAGCCTTGCCCTCGCTTTGATGCGTTGTGTATGCCGTGTTCACTCTGAATACTTCAGAAGTGCAAAGTGAGGTGGATCATTTCCAGAGTGTGATGGTACCAGTCCCTGCATCTATGAGACATAGCAGTCATTGAGCTCTCGTGTTCTCAGAGAAACGCAATCGATGGCTTTCTTACCCATTTCCCCGATGTTCCTCGAATCCGGACAGAGAATTGCACTGCCACTGCGAATTCAGTTCCGTCTTCTCGATTCCGCTCTTGGCCCATGACGCATCAATTATTTTCCATGGAGAATATTCTGTTTAGTCGATGTGTGAATGCCTAGTAGAAGGTCATTGCTTCAGTGCCATTGCACAAGATCTTCGTACTACATATCAACAGGCCATTGATATTTGCCAATCGAGTGAGCTTTGAGCCCAATAAACGAAAATTTGTTAGCAGTGCAAATGCAATATTGGCCTCGGGTTATGGTTGACATTGATGATGTCTGGTGTCATATCTGGCCTTGAAGTGATGTGAGCTCGAGACTTCACCTCTTCTTACTCCCCTTACCACCACGCCCGCCTTTGCCACCTCTCGCAGGCCCGCCTTTACTCTTTCCTGCATCTGCAGCATTCGACATCATGACCCTCACACTCTTCACAGGAATGATGCCAATCACCTCAGCTTCTCTCCAGCCTTTCACGAGCTCGGCCTCTCGGGGCCAAATTCTCTCCGTGTCTTTCGAGCTACGATCGAGTTTCCTCTCGTCAGCAGCATCTCTCGACCATTTAGTCAAGATCTCCCGCGTAGCTTTTCCCTTCTTCTGCTGGCCTGGTTGCATTTTGACCTTGTACTTGTACCGTGCCAGTGCAGCCCAAGGAGCAACAGTGGGAATGGCTTCTAGTAGTTCATCCCCAGGCAGAGGTTGTCCAATGAGAGACTCCAGAAGACCCGCAGTCTCAGCTTCAACACCAGCATCGTCTTCGACGCCTTCGTCAAGGTTCAGCTTCCTCATCTCCTCTGCTTCGAGACCTTTCTGCTGTGCTCGTTCATGCTGGGCCTTTCGTCGCGCCCGAGCTTCTTCCTCGGTCTCCTTCTTCTTTGCACTGGTAGCAGCTTCTGCTGCTCGCCGTTCATCAGCCGCTTTGCTGCCGAGGAGCTGCATGGCCAGAGCGCGATCCTCCTCATCTTGATTGGCGTATTTAGTGGCAATCTTCTTCTTCTTTCCCCTTTGCCCACGCATAGGCTTCTGACTGGGGAGAGAAGGTTGCGCAGGCTTGCCTTTCTGGATCCTCGCCAGTTCCTTGCGCTGCTTATTGGACAGTTGTAGCTCTGACGCTGCACCTTCTGTCTCAGACGAAGCTCCCTCTTCGTTGATCGAAGCGCCCGCGTCCTGTTCTGGCCCCTTTGAGGCCTGTGGTCCGGCCACATAACCTTTGCTAGGATCGGTCTCCGATTCATCGCCATCGCTGTCGCTGCCCGCATCAGATTGCTTTTGAGTTGGACCAGGCGCAAGGCCTGATCCTCCGGACTGCAGAGGATTACCAGCATGTGCGCGTGCTCCCTGCTCCCGTTCCTCATCGTCTTCGTCGTCTTCATCATGCGAGCCGTACGTTTGTCTTCGCTGTTCGTTCCGAGTCTCGTCTTCTGAGCTGTCATTGCCGTTACGAGACACATCCGGGAACTCGTCGTCATCCTCCTCCTCAATTCTAGGCTCGGGTGCTGCGGCATCTGGAAAGTCGTCATCGTCAGAGGCTGAGCCGCCCGCAGCAGAAGAATCCGCAGCAGTCTCAGCTTCTGTCAACTCAGGCGTCGCCAGATAGCTGTTCTGACGCGGCAGCTCCAAGCGATGTTTGACGTGCTGTGCTTTGCTATCCTCACTAATTTGGAACGTGACACCGAAGCCCAGTAGCAGTTTGGCAGGAGGCAGGAAGTTCTTCTTGCCACGAACCACAAATCCTCCAGAGGCGAGATATTCTCCAGTTTGAGCAGTCTTCGAGACTTGGTCGGCGTTGACCCACCATGCGGACATGACAGCCTTGCTGTCCCAGGCGCTCGATGTGCACACTGCAAGATCGCCTGCTTGCGCCAGGGTAGAAGGTGGGATCGGGTCTTCCGGGCTCAACTTGTTCTTGACGATGACACTTGCAGCACCATCGAGGTCAGCATGAATATAGACATCGCCCTTCTTCAAGTAGCGTCGGTATAGAATCTCGTTCTGCTGGGCATCTTTCCCGGCAAGCACAAGATAGCCGTCTGAAGAGACGAACCAAACGAACTTTTCGAACCAGAACTGCTTCCGTACAGGTCTCAGCACATCTTTTTCTTGCTTGAGGTCCTTCTTGAGCTGCGCCTGGACTTTTTGCTCGGTTGACTTGATGGCCTTCTTGGATGCTTGTATAGTCTTCTCCTGCTTGACAGCTGCCGTGCGCTTCTGGTCGTAGTATTGTCGTGCATTGACCCACGCGGATTGAGCGAGATCAATGTCGATAGTGAGTCTCTTGTCCTGAGACTTCGTCACCGTCTCCTTCTTGCCCTCGTCTTCACTATCGGAAGGCTCGCTGTCGGTCTCGTCGGCATCGTCGTCCTCGTCTTCCGCGCCCAGCTCGGAAAGCAGCAATGTCATTGTGTTCTCGTGCAATTTCAAAGGTAGCTTGATTAGCTCAGCAACAGGATTGTGCCTCTTCTGTTCTTGTTCGATCAAGCGTCCAATGTCTTCCCAGTCCATCCCTTGAGCGATCAGACCATTCACTGCCGCTGCAGCCTCTTCGACGCGTTCCACGTTGGCTTCAATAGCCTGGGCTCTGCGCACGTGTAATTCAGCCGTTTGCTGCAGCCCATTGATACGCTGCTCTTGCTCCTTCTTCGCATGTTCTATCCGCTGCTTCGCATTCTCCTCTTTCTCAGCTAGCTTGGACTCTAACTTCTGACCTTCGATCGAAGAAAAGAACTCGTCCACGGCGGCGTTGAAACCATCGTGCTCAAGAAAGACGTTGGAGGAATCTTCGACAAGCTGGGCTGGCTTGAAGGGATGGAAGTCGTCATACATAAGGCCTCTCGTGCTGTCTGCACTATCGTCACCCTCTTTCTCCTGCGCGGGCGTCTTTCGCTGCGCAAGAATGTAGCCTTTCGCAATAGGCTGGCTCGTGATGTCCTGGATGACACTTTCAGCGACTTTCAGAGCTTGCATCACTTGATCGCGTAGCTCATCGTTGTCCACAACCAGCTGTGGTTCCAGCTCACGATCAACCTTCGACACATGGATAGCATGATCGAGTAGTACAGGCGGGAACTGAGTTGTAGTCACGGCCAATGCCTTCCTCAGTGCATCCCCTGCCTTCTTCTTGATTTTCTTGCCTGGCTTGTTGGCCTGCTCTGCCTGCTTTTGTACCGTCTTCTGTAGAGCCTCCTTCAACCATTCTTTTGTCAGGTCTGGAACCCCATCCGCATTCTGCCTTAGCGACAAGTTGTACTTCAAGCCGGCGCGATATTGCTCATGCTCCGCGCCCTCGCTGACACTCCTCAGCAGAGCCAGTGTGGTGTAGTCGTTATCGGTCAGGATGACGTTACCGCCAGCGTAAAACTCCAGAAACAGCCGGTAGACGCCATCGGCGTGGCCAAAGGTGAGCTCGATTACTCGATCGGTACCGATCTGCCTGACACCTGTACATCGTCGAGTCCGGAGATACTTGCGTAGTCGCGAGACGAAGGGCGAAGGAGCTGTGGCAGTGGCGCGGGAGTAGTTAGACAAGTGACAGCGAAATCCAGAGTCGACGATCAGCTGTTGGCGCTGCTCCGGCTTGTGGAATTTGAGAAGGAAGATGCGGGAGGAGAGATCGTAGACATTGGCCAGGCGGAGGGACGTCAGACTGTTATTGAGCTCGTGAGCAATGACTCGCACGTCCAAGGACGAAAACCGCTGCTTCATCTTGAGCAGATGCAATATCCAGGGGAGTCAACGTGAGAATTGTGAAGACGATGAAATGCCACCATCAAACAATGCCGTCATGGCTGCTTCAATGCCGCGACACGAGCCCAGAGAAGCCTCGATGCGGGTCAACGTTCTTGCCTTCACTTCCTTCGCCTTCAATACCATCACTTTCCATCGAATTTGCACGCACGACTGCGTTGCCATCGAAAGACATTACTACTGGCGGCGTTCCGTCAGAGATGTTGCTGCGCGCCAGCAAAGCCATTCGCCTGTGGTGTTCAGGAGACTTTCCTGCTGTCAGGACATCAGACACAATTGTTCAATCTTGTAGATCATTTATGCTCCTTTTTGCAATACTAACTCAGAACAAAAGTGTAAATACCATTTGAATCCGCGCATGGAGCGCCGTCCTCAGGTATCCAATGCCAGAGTCCGCAGCAATGACAATCTTCACCACAAAGCCTGTCGACGCAATCCTCTTCACCTTTCGTCGAGAAGAGCGTAGGAAAAGGTTGAAGCACAAGAACGTCCGAATTCCGCGAGTGAGGACGATCCTCACTTGAGGCAATACCAATAGAAGCTCAGTCGACGTGTGCACACAGTCAGGATGGGGCAATCTTGCCAAAGGCGGAGGTAGTGAGTAACAAGCTCACGTTGCTCACTTGAAAAAGATGCTATTGCACAAGATCTTGGTCCCCGCCACTCGTTCTGCCCTTTCTTTGCACTTAGACGGAAATTTGTGTATCATTGTGGTTACACTCAACATCCGAATCACATCTTCAACTTGCTGCTGTCACTACCAGAACACACAACAGTAAGGTCGACCATGGCTGCCTCCGGAGCGCTCCATTTCTTCACAGAAGATTACTACGCGACCACGTACGACCTCCAGCAGCTTCGCGCTCTTGTCATTGAGCGTTCACTAAAATCGGCCAGCGCCCAGCCAGCCCGCTCAGAGCCTGCGGTTAAATCGCAAACGAACAAGGCCTTTTCTCGGCTGCCTTGGATGAGCAAACTTGATTGCATCCGCATCCTCACGGAGTAGGATAGGAAAGAGGGGAAATGGACTGGGCCATTCCGTTTCCTTGAGCTGGCACGCGAGTTGCGTGACATGATCTACACAGAGCTGCTGAGTATTCCAATAGCATCCGGTTCAATTATGGGGAAGACCGGTTGTTATCCCGCCATATTACGAACTAGCAAGCAGATGGAAGCCGAGGGCAGGGAAATTCTGTATGGAGACAACACAAGGGAGATCACAATTCGATGCTCAGATTCCAGGATGGCATATGTCGGGAGTGGGAGAGTGATATCCAACAACGTTGGCGAGAATTATGCGCGCTTCGATAGAGCGACCCACGCGTACGTTGCCGGCATGCTCTGGGACGTTGACAAGCAGATCGCCAAATTCAAGAAGGTACTCGTGCATCTTATTCTGGAGAATGACAAGGAAGGCCAGGGACACCAAGACTACTATTCGGGCCCACGTGGTCTCGATGAGGAGGCTTGTATGGCTGCCAGTCATCATCTCTACCATGTGATCTCAAGCATGGCCAGCAGTACCGTACTGAAGACCGTGGAGATCAGAGTCGATTCAGCGAATTTCGACCCCATGGATTGGACTTCTGCAAGCAGCCAAGACATCTGGTTGCAGCGCACGCTGTGACCTCTAACCCTACTTGGTCAGTCTCCATCTATCAAACTGACTGGCGCGCCATCGGATGTCGAACAGTACATCCAGACAAACCTCGTCACGACCGAGGTACTGCCGAGTAAAGTCCTGTATGATCGGCTCGACCGGATCGATAATCATTGCAGGCAGCTCAGAACGCGCATGGGGCTTTTTGAGCATGGTGGAATGCTCGGACGCAAGGGAGTCGTCCAAAGTGAGGCGATCATGAAGGAAGCATGCCGCTGGCGCTATGGGAAACTTCAGTTCATCGATGAAGACTTTGTGGAGAATCTTATGCAGAGTACTCCAAAATTGGAGGCGCAGCTGAAGAGCCCCGAGATCGCCGAACTGACCCGCAAGTGGACAGAATGGATGAGCACGCGTCATACCCGTGCTCGCAACAGTGCCGCTTTCAAAGCTTGTATGCGGCACTAAAGGCTTGTGGGCAGCGTGAAAGGACAGTGTCTAAGCTGCGATGAATGAATTAGCTGCGTCGACTACTAAATCCACCTGCTGCAGCACACCAAAGGCGCGGGGTATCGTTATATCGTATGATTGATATCAGCAGAGTCGCAGAGTCTACTTAACTACCGGGTAGGACGGATGAGTAGATCTGTCTCGAGCCGATAGTAGATACAATTGCATCACCATCAATGCTTTTTGCAACATGATTGCTCAGTTCATCGTGCATCCTTCGATCACTCCTAGCCTCGTCACCGTCATGGTTGAGCTATGGCTCTCAGACCTCCTGAATGTCAGCATCGACCGCAACAAGGGCTGGATGCAATGGCGACCGACTAAGGTCCTTGCGGAGCACCGTGCCAGCGCCAAATTTACGAGTAGATGTCGTGTCTTTGCTCGGCTTCACGCACTAGACCAATATACATGTTCCTGCAGGGAGACGTTGACAAGAGAGTCGCTCAGATCATAGCATCACTGTCAATGACGGTCTGAATAATTGCGGTCTCAGTCCTTCTACATAGCTACGCTGGCCGACTAAAGGGGAACTGAGAGCATGAAGACTGTAGGAGGACGAAGTGACCGCTTTGGGGAGAAAGCAGTGGCGATTGCTACGACTCTTGGAAGACTTCAGGTTTGGTGTCGCCTCAAATTCTTGTGCTATTGCATGCTACTTCGATTGAATGTCTCTGGAGATGAACTGTGGTTGTGTTGTGAAGACAAGTCTCGGCGCCGTCGGCTTCGCGGGCGAACTGCCCAGACCACTCTTCGGCAGCACCTTCCCAAAGCGGGAAAGCCAGCGCGAGTGCGGGGTCCTCGCTGGCTGACACAAAGATGCCCTCTTCCTCCTCGTACTACACAACGCGGCGGCGGATTGACGGCAGAGATAGCTGTCTCAATAGAGCAGTTGGATACTACTCTCGACATTTGTCCTTCCAAATCTGTGCCGTTCTCAGATGTACTGACTGTCAGACGGGCGAAAGCACGTCGACTTGCTCACCCGAGCCCCACTTCAGGCCTTCGAGGCACTCTTCATATGGTCCGCTAGCTTCGCACTCTACTCTTATCTTGACGACCCTTTGCACTCTCAATCCTTCACTATCCTTCACTCTCCTTCTCCACCATCCTCGCCCATTTCCCATCAACAGCTGCTCAGAGTGCTTGAGGACAACTAAGAGTAACAGACCTGAAAGCCACAAGAATTATTTCCAGCAGCCCATCATGGCTACACAATCGGTGGCGAACTCACTACCAGTGAGAACTGCCAAGCAGAATAATCTTCACCCATTGGCCCCTCTCGATCGCAACGAAATCAACAATGCGGTCTCACTCGTGCGAGCCCAATGGCCAGAAGGGACAGACCTTCACTTCAAGACTATTATGCTGCAAGAACCGGCCAAGGCTGACATGGTGGCATACCTCGAAGCTGAATCCCAAGGATCTCACCTACCAGCCATCGATCGAAGGGTGTTTGTCACCTACTACTTGCGCATGACTGTAGGTACAGGTGGGAACTCGTGATCCGAGGAACATGCATACTCACACACTTCCAGAACAAATTCCACGAGGCCGTGGCAAATCTTAGCACACAGGTCATCGAGTTCAACGCGCGTCTTGGACCCAACATGCATGCCGCTGGTGATGGTGAAGAAATTCTCGCTCTCGAACGAATTGCTCTTGAGGACGAGGGTGTTCAAGCCGAGCTGGCCAAACTCCAACTACCAGAGGGCGCAAAGATTGTCGTTGACCCCTGGATCTACGGCTCAGACGGTGTCGACGATGATGAGAGAATGTGGCAATGCTGGCTGTACATGCGTGACCCAAACAACTCCGACGAGGCGGACTCTTGCCACTATGCTTTCCCTCTGACACCGGCTCCTGTTATCTCGACAGTCACTATGAAGGTTATTCGGATCGATATCATGCCGACTGGGAAGGATGCAACACCAACTGGACCGAAGCCTTACAAGCCCGTACCACCGAACGAGTATCTCCCAGAATACCAGAAGCTGAGGACAGACCTCAAGCCTCTCCAGGTTGTTCAGCCTGAAGGTGCTAGCTTCTCGGTGGAAGAGCAAGGCACGAGCAGCATCGTCCGGTGGCAGAAATGGGAGATGCGGGTCGGTTTCAACCAGCGCGAAGGCATGGTGGTGCACAACGTTCAGTACGAAGGTCGCCAGCTATTTTATCGTCTTGCGCTTTCGGATATGAACATTCCCTACGCGGATCCTCGAGCTCCATTCCACCGAAAATCGGCATTCGATCTTGGAGATGCTGGAGCTGGTATCATGGCAAACGATCTGAAGCTCGGATGTGATTGTCTGGGAAGCATCCACTACCTGTCGGCAATACTCGCGGATGACAAGGGCAACCCACTCGATATGCCAAACGTGGTTTGCATTCACGAGCAGGACGGAGGCATTGGCTGGAAGCACACCAATTACCGTACCGGCCGCGCTGCCATCGTGCGTAACAGAGAGCTTGTCCTCCAGTCCATCATCACAGTCGCCAACTACGAATACATCATGGCATTCATGTTCAACCAAGCCGGTGAAATGAGCTACGAAGTCCGTGCAACCGGTATTCTGTCAACACAACCAATCGACGAAGGCATCGAAGTGCCATGGGGAACAGTCGTCCACCCAGGCGTACTCGCCGCTCACCACCAACACATCTTCTCCCTCCGCGTAGACCCCATGATCGACGGCCACCGCAACCGCCTCGTCTACGACGAAGCCCAACCCCTTCCCCGCAGCGACCTCAACCCACACGGAACAGGCTACATCTCCACCGAAACCCTCATCTCAGCCAGCGGCGGCTACGACGTAGACTACACCTCCAACCGAACCTTCAAAATCCAAAACGCCACCAAACGGAATCCCGTCAATGGTAAACCCGTGGCATATAAAATCCACGCCCCACCGTTCCAGAAGATCCTGGCCGATACCGAGTCTTTCAATTACAAGCGTGCAGAGTTCTCCGATCATAATATTTATGCTATCAAGTACCGTGATGATGAACTCTATGCGGGCGGAAAGTATACGAATCAAAGCCGCGGCGGCACCGGCGTGAGATCTTGGGCTGAGCGCAAGGATGATATTGTGGATGAGGATCTTGTGGTTTTTGTGCAGTTTGGTATTAATCATGTGAGTTCTGACCCTTTCAACACCTCCACACCTCTTCGCAATTTCCACTGACGAGAGATGTTATTAGATCCCTCGCATCGAAGATTTCCCAGTCATGCCGTGCGAAGTCATCAAAGTGGCGTTCAAGCCTGTCAACTTCTTCGACAAGAATCCAGCGATCGATGTCCCTCCTAGCACGCAGGACTCTAACAAGAGTGTCGTCTTGAGCGATAATGCGAGCAAGACCGAGGCGCAATCGAACGCTTGCTGCGCCGTTGACGGGAAGAGTAGTAGCAAATTGTAACGCAGATGATATGCATATGTATGACCAAAGTATGAAAAAAAAGCCACAGATTTCAGAATGCGTGCCTTTCTCCGGAGTGATGGAGTATTCTCTTCTCTGCTGCCTGTTAGCTCCAGCACCGCACCCAGTGGTGCTGCGGAGATTCGTTCTGAGACACGGGTGCTTTGGGCTACAACATTCGTGCGAGAAGGGCTGTGTCTTCGGTGAAAGAGTGCGGCCTCTGCTGCTCAACCCGCAAGGCAGAGGCAAAAACGGCACTGCAGAGCACCGCCTGAGACATGTACCTCCCGACGACGGAATGTCCTCTTTCAGCAATCCGTACACGCCTGAGATATATCCCACGTCCTCTATCATCGCCTTGATTGCCGGAAGCTTGATGCCATTGTGACGTGCGGAAGGCATGCGGTGCTATGCACGCCATCGGCTTACACGAGAGTTTTCAATAACAACCCATTCGATATGCGCAGGTACGTACAGCGCAGCAAGCAGGAAAAGGCACGGGATAGGAAGACATTCCACGCTCGAGGCCGGACAGAATGCCGCATGATGATGATGTTGCATATGTCCACGTGAGAGCAACATAGTTGGCCACACCAAAAAGCGGTAAGCGTAACATAGCCAAGTTATTGGACGCCACCGAGATGCACGATCTTGACCTTTTTGTTGTTTAGCTTTAACTTTACCGCACACCTTGGGAGGTGAATGATCGCCCCGAGGCTCTGTTAGGTATTGCGCATCACTCGCTCGGCTCACGGCTACGAGCTACGAACTCGTGGGGAGGAGGGCGCTGTACGTTGGATGATCGTGGAGCCTCTGGCTCAATTCGCTTCTGTTTCGGAGAATTCTGCCGACTGGCTCGTTTATCGCTCTATGGACGACCATAGGTCGCACTACTTTGATGATCGCCAAGGTAGTTCGTCTTTCCTTTGCCGGCCGGTGCTTCTTGCTTTTCGATGACCAGGTGTTTGGTAAGTTTGCATCTGCCGTCTGTCCTAAGGCATAATGACAGACGCGGTGAGGTTCAGGACACGTTGATATGCTGGGAAAGTAGGCTCCTGGTATCGGGTTTCGAACGCAACCTCTTTTTACTTCGTGGTTTTGATGTCGGTAGTGTGCTCGATGCCGAAAGTCGAGTCAGTCAAGCGCGGTGCTTCGTTCTCTCCCGTTCTGAACATTGCGTATACTTTCTGTCCGGCAGCTCTCGGAGAAAGGGTTTTGGGCGAAAGTGGTAATAGCGCGTGGGATCGATCGTGGTTGCGAGTCATTGACCACGCGCTTGAAATCGGCTGAGATGGCGAGCCCCGGCTGATGCGAGCAATCCTGCTATATTGTTCCAGAAGTGCTTTGCGAGAAGCAGGAATTGGGCTGCCACACTTCGCACTTCAAATGAGTGGCGCACCCGCTCACATGATGGACAATGGGGTCAGTCGCGATGACGGTTCCTGCAGGGTTGTGAGTGTCTGTGATGTGCGGAATCTCGATGCCATTCGCCTCCTCCCGCGATGGACCTGGTTGCGGTGCCTCGCAGTTGGGCTTTCGCGTGCCTGGGCCAATCGTGGCTGCCCTTCGCGTGCCCTCTTTCCCTTCGAGTGTCCCCAGACCTGCCCATATTTTGTGCTCAGCCTGGAGTACTTGATACGCACCGTTTCAGACTTTGGACCGCGCCTGGCCGCTCGCACCGCTCGGGTGTTGATACCCGTATCATGAGGGCTCGAAGTATGGATTGATCACGTCGCATCACGGCGACGCGTCGGTGATGGGCTGAGGTCGAGCGGCAGTGGACCTGCATGAGATTGTACGAACCAGGCGCGCTGCATGTCCCGCCGAATTTGTATCGATCGGAGGCGTCAGTGGCACTGGTGGTGTTCGTGTCACTGCACTTGCCGTCCGTCAAGCATGCTGTGGCACGTGTGACTGCATTGGATGTGTCGACGCGATGCCGACCATGAGCCTCCCGCAGTCGGCGGCCTGGAGGCGTTTCACGAAGTGCTGGAGGGCATGTGGACTGCGGCCAGTCGCGAGGTGGTGCGCATGATGAGGGCCAAAGGTTATGCACGACATCGCCCTGTCACAGCGGAGCGTGATTGCTGAGCACGAATCGGGCTTAGGGCTGCTCGGCGAGCACCCAGAGGAGCACGTGAACCTTGCGCGGAGCATCGAACCAGGACACTACTGTGGGGACGAAAGCGTGGGATGTCTGCTGGCGGCTGCTCTCACCAGCAGCAGCAGCGACTGGCGCATCGCATCGGCGCTCAGCCCGCCAGCGCGAGAGCTGCGAGCTGTGCTGGCCGAGTCCATCGGCATCATGCCGTCTGATGACATGCCGCAGATGCCGAAACCGATGGCCAGGTCGAGCTGTCGCCTGCTCGACGATCCACCACCCATTGAGAGACGAGCCTCCAACGTTCGTCTGCATTCGCAGGGGTGCTGCACCGGGTCATGGCCTCAGAGTTGTGCCCGCCGCTCTCCAAAGCACGACGCCCCCGGCACGCGGAGGAACATGTGCTGACCACACACCACAACAGCAACCACCGCGACCACCAGCGCCACCCGTCTAAGCGGGAGGAAGAACGAAGCATGCGCACGGCACCATTGCGGCCTGCCACAGCCATAGGGTTGCCATTCCTCCACGACTTCACCGTCGTTCTTAGCGGCCTGGCGAGCACTGGCGATCGTCCATTGCTCTGCTTCCCATTCCCAGCTCAGCCTTGACTCGCGAACCGACCCCGGTCGACGATTCTCCACTTCCAGCTCCATGTGGTACATACTCTATTTCCCACTTTCGAGCTAACTAACGCCTGTGCCTCTTCTATTGCCTGCAACCGTGGACCCTGCGAGCGATACCTGCGCGTTTCGCACTCTCTCTTCGACTGCAGACCTGCCTCCGACAGCTCTTCCCATCGTAGCCGTCTAGGAGTCGGCGCCGCTCAGCACGGGATACATGCTCGCTTTCATTGGCGCCTCCATGCTTCACTTTTGCCGTCATCTTGCCTCCCGCCCACGATCTGCCTCGCAAAGTCTAATTCTCGCCGGATAGAGGGTCGTCTCGAGGCCTGAGGTGGGAGGACAGCATTCTGCATGGGACCAGGATCATATCTACGATCTGGGAGGAACCCGCCGCAAATTCATCCAGTTCCTGTCGCTACCCATATACCCATACCATCCGCCCTCCGGCATTCAACCTTCGCCTAAGCCATGGCCGTAACCGCATTCACACCACCGCCGGAGCCGCCAGTCACCTTCACATCGAATCGCGAAGCCAAGGGAAGCATTGTGTCCTGCTCAGACAATTCAACATATTCGACATCCAGCTCGTGGCCAGAGCTCACCAGTCCGATTTTCTCAACTTCCGCCAAGGCCTTTATCGTTACACCCGAAAGCCTCAACGACTCGCCATGTGCCATTGTACCCAAGGTGGAAGAGCTCGATGACGGCGCGAGTTCATTGAACAAAGTCCAAGATATCGTCGAGGCTAAACTCTATCATGCGGAGGAAGGTCCTCGAAAGCGCGGACGGCCACGAAAATATCCTGTCGTCGAGCAAAAGAAGTCGATGCACATTAGATCGAAAACAGGATGCAAGACTTGCAGAAGAAGGAAGAAGAAATGCGACGAAGGGCGACCTTCTTGTCAGAATTGCGAGAAGAACAATGTTCTCTGCGAAGGCTACGAAGATAAAAAGGCTTGGCGCAGTGGCAAGCAGAAGGCTCTGGAGCATGATCCCTCAGTAGAGCAGAAGGCTCAGGTGGAATCAACGTCCTTGGACGCCGCCTTTGTGACGCAGAATTCCCCGGTCGAAATGAGGACAGTCGTCGCTCGCCCCATGCCCGCACAACGGGCCTGGGCTTCAGAGGATGACTACATAACGCAGCGGATCTGGTTCCATTATACAACGAACCTGAGCGGAGTGCTATCTGTCAACGATCACTACAACCCATTCTACAAGCTGGTACTACCCATGGCAATTCAGCACGAAGGCGTCAAGGCCAGTGTGCTCTATCTATCAGCAAGCTCGCTGATGGCAAATGCGACAACCGTGGACGACTTAATGTTGGCGCGACAAACAGAGGCCTGCACCAACGCGGTCGCCTCGCTCAATGAACAGATTAGCAACCTTGGACTCAACGACGCTGGCAGTAATGAGCACGCCGCGGCATCTGTGAGTGATCCTCTCATTGCGCAGACGCTATTGCTCTGTTTGCAAACAATATGCAGCGGCGACTTGGAGGGGCGCTGGCAGGGCCACCTTCAAGCCTTGAAGTACATGCTCTCACAGACTCCGCAAGCATGTGCCGATACGCAATTCCGGCAATTCGTTTTGGAATTTCTGGTATATCACGACTACTCCAGCGCGATCACGTCTTTCGAGAATCCGCTCAACGATCAAAGCTCGCAGCTGATGGAGAATTTTGGACTGCCCGCCATGGCGCAAACTCATGCTGCCACATTACTTGGTGTCACGGATGGCTTGTTTGGATACATCGCACGGATTCGAAAACTGAGAGACGAGCTTCGATACGAAAGCAATCACCGAACCATCCCAGCGACCAGTTACGCTGAGGCGCATAGCTTGCACGAGGAGCTTGCAAATTGGGTCTGCCCCTACGCAGAGGACACACCACGATATTGGGCCAGTCTGCTATACCGACAATGCGTCTGCCTGTACCTCCACCGCACCACGATGCCATCGAAACCATGCACCGCCTTCAAAGTGGGCGTCGATGACGGACTGGAGTACCTGCGGCGCCTGCCTCGCGAGGGGGACAACAGCGCAACTCAGAGTATCCTTCTCATGCCACTCTTCTTACTGGGCTGCTCTGCCTTTGAGCTAACACAACGCCTCGAGATCGCCGAAGCTTTCGATCGACTACAGAAGTGGAGCTCACTGGGAAATATCAAGTACGCGCGGGAGATAGTAGAAGAGATCTGGCAGATGATGGACGATGGCAGGGCGGAAGAGACGTGGTACTGGGAAGGCGTCATTCAAAGACGAGGTTGGAACTTCCTGGTTACATGAGCAACGAATTAAACACTGCTCTGACTGGGGATCGCGCCTCCGTCAACAAAGCAGCAGCCGGCCTGTCAGTAACACGGATAACGCTCCACGACATGCCCTGCGACCAGCATTGGATAAAAGCACCAGATCCCTTCACCACTGGATTCGAAGGCGCAGCTGAAAACGAACAAACATTCTATACATCTTTTTTCTTCCGGATTTTGGTTTCACGGGATCGGGGACAGGAGGACTTCTGGCATCACGAAATTTCGATGCATGAAAAGTACGACAGTGCCAAATAACGCTCAAGACGAACAGAGCCAGATCTCTCAGTAGAAGGGCGCACACTACGACGGAAAACAGAAGTCGGGCGCAGAAAGAGAGTGCGAGACAACAGGAGCATTTGTGACGAAGAGGAATGGATGGGCATGAATTGATGGAAGCATTTTGGTATGGAGTTCTTCTACTTTGGTACGAATTGCTTTTTGGGGCATTCTGCATTGATATGACTTATGTTTGCATTGGATTGGTTTTACGAGATGGGTGGGAATGGACTGATCTAGACATTTGAGCGGGGAGGAGGAGATTATGGCCTTCGGTGTCCTTTATTGCACCAGCTCGAGAGGCCTCTGAGCTCGGAGTGGCAGCACTGTTCTGTTTCGGCACGAGGAGGCTGAGTTTCGGTATTCTTTCGTGTACAAAGTTATTCATTTACGACGGAGCAGTGTGCTCTGATATGCTTTACCTACAATTCTCATGTCTAATGTATGATGAGGTTTGAGCAAAATTCCTTCTGCAAGCCTATTGTCTGACTGTGCAAACAAGTGCTGTTCGGTGATGGTCGCTGTCAGTGCCACGTACGGCAAGTGTCATGTATGATACCAGGCACTCCCTGACTCGAAAGATACACTACGAGTTGAGTTCTGTCTGCCATTGGGCTGCAGAGCAACACCAACGACGCCTTTGCCATCATCGGGCAGCAGTAACGCGACAGTACAGTTTTGCAAAGTGAGCGCTTTCCATACAGCATTGCAGTCGGTTTCACGTTGTTAGCGAGGCACTTCTACGATTACTTCTCTGTACGACACTGCGGGTGAGGGTGAGGGTAGCCCGGAGATGGTGGGAATTTGTCCGGAGAATGGGGCGTAGACTATGCAGATGAATGCTGCTGTGTCTCGTCATGGTCGCATATTTTGAATCTGTGTGCGCGGACAGGACAGGCATGCTTTCCTTGCTTGATGTCTGCGCAGATCCGGTTGTTTGCATGTTCGCCCGAGTGCAGCCGGTGGATCCTGGTGTGGCAAGGATGATGGCTTGCTGCAGTTTTTGTTGCTCGGAGCTCCAGACCTAGCCGGGGACAAATTTGTTGAGAGGTGCAGAAGATGAGCGATGAGAGAGTGGTTTGGGGAGGGAGCAGAATGAGTGAAGGATAAAGTGAGGATCTAGATGAGTCGATTGCTGACTTGACTCGAGTTTGGTGTTCGACTGGCTTCGACGAGCGTGCAGTTGGAGTGTGATGGCGGCTGGGGTGGTGAGGGTGGTGATGGAAGGTCGCGTTGCGGAGATGACGTAGATTGCAGATTGCACATGGACGGCTGGGTAGGTCCCCCTCAGCTGCACTCTGCAGTGACTCTCTGCATTGCGACTGCACTCTTTGGCTCTTGGACCGATCTCAGCGACGGCAGCTGCGAACCACAAGCAACGCCGGTGCGTGTGCCATCACATTCACACACACGCGCGCGCTCTTCTCCACCGGCAACTCATCATCGCTTGGTCCATCTCGCAGCCACACGCTGCAGCTTGCTGGGTCAGCTGAGGCGCAGTGCAGAGTCCGGTGTGTGTTTGTCGCACCCTCCCCTCCTTCGCAGCCTGATCCGTCCTATACAGCGGGCGACCGACGCAGAGAAACGCACGCTTCACTTCGACTACGACCACGACCTGAGAACGATCATCGCATCCCCATCCGCGGCCGAGCAGGGCCCGAAAACCTGCCATCATGTCCGTCCGCGGCACTCGTACCGTCTACCGCGAGACCGACGTCGAGCGCGAGAACGAACCCAGAGGCTCCTATACCACCATCAAGCGCTACAAGGTCCCCGAGTCCATCACTCGCTCCGTTTACGATAATCCAGATGAGACCGTGGACAAGAAGATTGTGATCCGGCGCACCGAACGTCGAGACTCCTCTCCGTCTTCGCACTCGACCCACACCCACAGGACTCACCGCACCCACCACGATCACCATCATGATCACTACGACGACACGGAGTGGAAGATCAAGGAGACCGTCCGCGAGACCCGAGCGCCGAGCACTCACAGTCATCACACTCATCGCACCCACCACCACGAGCACGAGCATGACGATGTGGACATTCGCTTCACCAAGACAACTACTGAGCGCGAGCGGGATCCATCACCGCGCAGAGTGACTAGAGTTGTCTACCGCGACTATTCTCCCGAACGCGAGCGATCTCGGAGTGAATTCAAGGTGGTGGAACGAGAGACTGAAGTAACACGTGCGCCTTCGCCGCCTTCTCCAGAGCGCACGCAGACACGAACTTGGCGCTTCGAGCGCGAGCGCTCCTTCTCCCCACCTCAGCGTGAACGTGTGCGGCCATACGACATTGAGCGTTACAGCAAGAGCACTGAATACTTCCAACCAGCACCGCAACCAATTGTCATTCGCGAATCAACTCCGCAACCACCAGTGATCATTCGCGAAGAGCGCCGAGATCCTGCGCCCATCATCATTCGCGAGGAGCGACGCGAGCCGCAGAGGATCATCATCAAGCGAGAGGAGCCGCAATACGAGTTTGTGGAGCGTGAAGAAGTGCGTGACGAGACCAAATCCCTGGTCAAGACCGAGGAGCCGCCACCGCCAGCTGTGATACCAGAGCCAGAACCTGAGAAGAAGCCTGAGGAAGATTACTTCTACGAGCGCAGAGTCATCGAGCGCAGGAGACGGAGCGATAGCTATGACCGTAAGTCGGAAATTCGGCCTCGCGACAGTGCATCCCAAGGATACCACAGCGACGACAGCTACGAATACGTCCGACACGAGACGAGATATGAGTCCGATGATGACAAAGGCAGTCGGAGACGGAACCTTGCAGGAGGAGCTATCGCAGGCATTGGCGCCGCAGAGATCCTCCGGCACCATCGAAAGCGCCAGGGTGAAGAAGTAGGTGGCAGACTTGGCAACGTCGCTGGCGGTGCCGCGCTCGGTGCTGTAGGTGCTGAGGCTATCAAACGGTTCCGCAGCAAGTCGCGGCGCCGACATTCTGGAAGTCGGTCGCGAAGTGGAGAGCGTCATCACGGAGAGCGACGACACAGAAGGCACAGGTCGAGGTCGAGATCTGAGGACCGCGGCTTTTCGTTTGACAACTTGTCCAATGGCCAGAAGGCATTGGGTGGTTTGGCTGCGATAGCTGCTGCCGCTGCTGCAGGATATGCCATCAAGAATCGCAACAAGGAGACTGTGATTGTCAACGATCGGATTCATCACCGCAGTAGGTCGCGGAGACGCCGTCATAGTGCTGACGAGTATCTCGGCGACGAGGTTGATGAGCACCGCGACCCTGGCCACCGAAATCGACGCATTGCGCAAGCTGGTCTTGCTTCCGCTGCAGCGGCTGGCATTCTGGAAAAGGTCCGATCCCGTAGTAAGGGCGGCCGCGAACGTAGCAAGTCGCGAATCCGAACTGGTGTACCAATTGCTGCAGCTGGTCTCGGTGGAGCAGCCTTGGCTGGCCTTTACGAGAAGAATAAAGCCAACAAGGAAGCCAAAAAGGAGGCGGTCATTGAAGATGAATTGAACAGAGGTAGACACAGAAGCCGCTCTAGGAGTCGTTCTGCGCGCCATCCGGACATGATAGCATATGGCCACGAACCAATTCACCCTGAAGATCGTCCTTACTACAGCGATGAGGAACCTGGCAGATACCGGCGTCGAGGCGGCAGTCACAGCAGCAGTCCTGATACGCGACGCCGCAGTAAGAGTCGGAAACGCCATCTTGCTGAAACTGGAGCTGCCGCTGGTGTCGCCGCCGTTGCAGCGCATGAGATTGGCAAGAGGCGGGAACGTAATAGGTCGCGTGACAGTCGGTCCAGGAGTCGCTCACGATCGAGACCCGGTGCCAGGCGTACGTGAAAACCTCCACATAATCGAGTGAGCATTGCTAACATCGGGCCGCAGGAGACGACGACTACTACGATGACAGGCGCGATGACCCATACGGGCCACCACCCATGGGACAATCTGACTACCCACCCTACCAGAACAACAATCCTTACCCACAAGGAGGACAAGCATATCCCTCGAGCCATTACTTCCCTCCTCCACCGAACGCCGACTATAATCAGCCTCGCGGTAACATCGAGCCTCAACCAGAGTATGCACACGCCCCGTACAACCCCGCCGAGTATGCTGGTCAGCCAGCTACACAACAACCCTACGATAATCAGTATGCTGGTTACGGCGAGCAGTACCCTGCAGATGCATATGCGGGCGATCAACGATATGCTCGCGACCCTCACCCAGACAGTGGGCGGAGAGGCAGAGATCCTGAGAATGTGAGTGCGCCACCGCCTAGCGTCGAAGAATATCAGCAAAACCCGCAAAATCAGCAAAATCAGCAACATGTACAACACGAGCGCGAATCTCAGGACGGCGGAGGAGGTGCGTCCTGAGAACCCGCCAATTTGGTTTTGTGTCTGACTTTAGCATGACTAACGAATTTTTGCCACAGATGGTGTAAAGACTCCGCGCCCTCGCTCCACAAGTCGAGTGAGATTCGATCTCGAATCCAACATCGCCCATTCTCCCGATTCTTCCCGTCGCAAAGACGATGCGAAGCGCGACGATCCTTCCGAGCAGCGACACAGTGATACCGAAACCAGCGACGATCGCAAGCACCGCCGCCGACATCGTCGAAAGGGCAAAGAACGCGAACGCGACGATGATCGAGACCGTCACCGACGCCACGACGGGGAAGATGGTCGCGGCAGTCGTAAGCGCGACAGCACGGGCTTGATGCACGACAAGTATGATCGCGACCCGACGGATTCTGATAGCGTCATTGAACTCCCTGAGCGCTTCGATAAGCATGGCAATCCCAAGCCGGAGGATCCTCTCACTGCTAAGATTAATGATCTGCTTAGTGGCCGTGGTGGTGGAGGAGATCTGTTCAAGACGCTTGCGGAGGGCTTTCTGGGGCGTGGTGGTGGTGGTGAGTCACACGATGGTGGGGATGAGGAGGAAGGCCGTAGGAGGCGGAGACGTTCGGATCGGTGATTGGATTGTTGTTGTTGGTGATGATGCTGATGGAAAAGATTGGGAATTCTGGTTTGGGGGTGCGAAGAAGATGGAAACGACAGCTCAATGCTGATATTGCTTGCTCGCTTCTTGCTTGGTGGTTGAGTTTAGAGGACTTCCTTTTCTTCCCGTTTCGGTAACGATGCTATGACACGATTGACGAATTCTTGGTACGAGAATGCTTTTATGAGAAAACATATGTATAGATGAGGGCTTCGGAAGAGAAAGACAAAGTACTCTGCAATGATCATCAAAACCTTTGGCCTGACCTACTTCAAGTGCTTCATTGTCCCTGCCTTTGGTTCTTATGTGTCTTCGAGTGCCTCAGAGAGAAGTTCTGGTTTGATTTGTGGAAGTCTGCGCATAGCAATGGAAGTTACTACACTCTTGTCAGAAGATCGGTCGGCTCTGATTTCACGAGATTTATGATAACTTGAGGGTTTTCTGGGCGAAGACGAGAAGGTGTCTCGAGGATTATGTCTTGCCTCTACTCTTCTATGGAAACGCCGTAGTGTCGCTAGTGGCCACATGTTTGGAAAGTGCCGGCGCCTGCTCGATCTGGAGGCCATGGTGGAGATGTGGCTCGTTGGGGGATGGCTTCGACGAAGCGAAGTACGAAACGGCATGGATGGGCCTTTAGCAGTCTCGAACTGTCAAACGCAATGTGCCCGGTTGCATGCAAGAATTAGGGATTTCGGACAGGGAAGTGGAACTTGCTTGACAGAGAAAATATGCATATGTTCATGATGTTCATCTGTCTGCTGTTTCCCTTTGTCGATCTGGCTGTTGCGATCGATGTCGTTTCGTTCCGCACAAGCGGTTTTCTTTGCTGTCTGCTCCCTGTCGTGAAAGGAAAATTGGCCACACACTGTCGTAGCCGTTGCCAAATGTACAAAAGTTGTGTAAGAAGTGAAAAAGAAGTGAAGAAGAGTAGAAAAGCATGCATGCTTGCTGCAACATGTGCCGCGCAAAAGCACATCCCGAAGACGTCTTGATCGAAAGTCTTTCTCAAGCGTAGCCAGAATCGATCAATTGGAATAACGTGCGTGCTGAGCCACAGACTCAAGCATCGCAAGCCATATTCCTGACCAACTCCCCATCGACGCCCGCAGCTTCCAACCTCTGCACATCCAACTTCTCGCAAAGTTTCTGCTTATAACCCTTCGCATTGCTCGAATGCACAAGGACATTAGCAAAACTCATACTCGTATACTTCTTAATCTGCTCCTTTCCATCTTCGACAGAAAGAGGTTCCTGAATCGAGCAAATCGTCTGGCTCACGCAATCGGCATCGAAGAAAAGATCTCTGTAATTTTGTCTGTTCTTCTTGGATGTGGATGCTTGGCAGAGGCTGCTGAGCTGTTCGGAAGAATTGGCCTGGGCGGCGTAGAGGTACGCGTAGAGTTTTGATTGTGCGTCGTTGTATGCGGCCACGGCAGCTTTGTCTGGTTCGGCTCCGTCGGCGCTTTCGAAAGGTTTCGGGGAGATTTCTTCGGTGGAGAGGTTACAGGTTGCGTTGATGATCAGCATGTCGTTGAGGGAGAAGCCGGAGACTTGTTCGTAGCGGAGGTTTTCGCAGAGGTAGCCGTATGTTTCGGAGTCGTCTGCAGAGAAGGCGTTCTCGAACAGAGTCTTAACGGTATCGGTGTTTGCTGTTATGACTCGTGGGAGAGCATCGGAGGCTTTGGGGTTGATGGCGTTGCAGACGGGGGTCTGGAGTTGTTCGAGGGAGAGACCCAGTTCCCCCCATTTCGATGCTTGATCGTTTGCGATCTTGCCGCAAGTTTCGTCAAGTGATGAGGCGGAGGAGGAGGTGCCGACCAATTGCCATCCAAAGGCAGTGGACTGGCCCTGCTTGATGGTAGTGGATGCACACGGGGGTGCTGGATTTGTAGAAGCTATGAGGGCATCGGTCAGACGGTAGGGTCAGGAGCGTAGAGTAGAATATCGGGTACCTGGAACAGGTGCGGCGGCAGCAGTGAGGGCTATCGAGGCCGTTACGAAGAGACCGACGAAATGCATGTTTGCTGCAGCTGCGTCGTCCGAACCAGGCAAAGATTGCTGCTGCTGTGAAGTCGAGTCGAGACGGCCGGCGCTTAGAACGAGAGACTGTACAGGCAACGAGCGACAATGGTTAAACGAGTGACAAACAAACGAATGTAGAAGGCGTAGTGTTGTGAGAGCTGTACACCTGTCAAAGGTGCGATGGAGTTGCACGGCAACTGGGGAAAGTGCGCAGGGAGTGGCGAGGTAAAGATAGACAGACTCTGCACTGCACAAGTCAGGCGAGTGATGAGGATAGGCACGAACATGGTACTTAGCTTTCGCTGGTATGCATCAGTGTGGTTGTCCGAGCGCGAGAATTGAGTTCTGGTTAGGGGAAAGCGGCTTGGTTTCAGGACGAATTTCGCGTCCAACTCCTACCCGTTCCTTGGTGGCGCTTGCGTGAAACTCCAATCTGGCGAATGGCGTTGCGACCTGCGCACTTCAGCAATCACAACAGCACAGTGAGACCGCCTCTTGATCGAGAAGCCAACAGCTAAATGCAACGCACAGGCGAGCCGAGCTGCTGATTCGGAACTGAAATCTCTGGTCGGCTTCCCCATTGGTCCTCACATGTGGCTGACATGCTTGCTCCTCGTGTCCATGCATGCACTCCGGAAGTACTGTCGTGTGTGTGCAACAGGGCTTGCGTTCTTATACATATTTACATCGCTTCTAGAGCGCGCCATCCTTCCTCATTATCGTCTCAATGGCGGGTGGCTCCTCCAGTAAATTCGTTCGGCCTGCCGAGTTCTCACATGAAATGCGCTCGCTCAGAGGTCCAGGTGCTGGAATCTTCACTCCTTGGGCGGCGTAGCCGAGACCGCCCTGCTTGAGTTGATAACCTGTTGTCTCACCCGACACTTTGTCCTTGCCTGCGTCGCCTGCGAGGCCCGGTGCCTGGCCGCTTGCGCCCGTCTTCTCTGCAGCCTCCCTCAGAGCTCGAAGGAGATCCTTGGTCTTTTCGGGAGTCAGGTCCTCGTAGTAATCGTCGTTAATCTGAACCATTGGTGCGTTTGCGCATGCGCCCAAGCACTCAACCTCGGTGAAGGTGAAGAGCTTGTCGGAGGTTGTCTCGCCGTGGTGAATGCCCAGTTCCTCCTCGATCGCCTTCATGATCACGTCGCTGCCGACGCCGCCGAGCTGGCATGGAGTCTGTCCCTAGTCAGCAATCTCGAGCTGAAGCTCGTCGCTTGTGTCCTACTCACAGTTGTGCAGCATTGTACATGGAATTTGCCCACAGGGTTCCTGTTGTACATGGTATAGAATGTGGCCACCTCGTAGACACGCATTGGAGGCATCTCCAGTATCCGCGCAACCTCGTTCATTACGCTGATGCTGGTAAACCCGTGCTGTCGCTGGCCGAGATCGAGGAGGGGCATGACTGCGGCCTTCTTGTATTGTGACGGGTATCGAGAGAGGACCTCCTTGATCAACTCCTCATTGACCTTGTTGAATTTGAAGGGAATGTCGGGGTTGTTCTCAGGTGTGTTGCGGTGCTGCGCGTGCCATTAGTCCACCATGTCCTCTCCTTGCCCTTCCATCGGCCCTGTGCATACCACATTGAGAGATGCGCTCTGTGCTATCCGCGTTGTCTGGAACGTCCTCCTTTGCTCTTTCACCGCGCTCTGAAAAGCCCTCCGGCTCCCTCGGAGGAGCATTGGCGCGAGTTTGGAGGCCATGATGTGTTGTGTGTCGTGGATCGCTGCGCAGTGGCAGGTGGATGTTCAAGCTGCTCTTGCCATTGCCTCTCAATAATCCTCGATCTGATTGGTGGGTTCTTCCGTTCACGCACGGACATCTCCTTCGTTGACGACATGGGCTTTGCTTTCGCTCAACACTGCTTCCCGCATACTTCAGCACGATTCCCAGATCTTCATCTGTCTGTCACCAGACCGGTCCTTCTATCGCAGCCCACTTGGAGGCTCGCAGAGCATCGTTGTCATGTTGCAGAAAGGTGACCAGACCCGTGTCCAGTGAAACAGCTCGCTGGTGCATAAACCGTGGCCAATGTCCTTCGCGAAATGCACAGAGGACACGCTTACAGCGATCGACTCGTCCCCCTCGACCACAGGCGACAGGACGCATAAATCTGTATCGCCACCGTCTCCTACTGTTGGAGCACCGTTCTTCTCACGAATGCGATGACCAGCCACCAGCTGTTTCGCCGGCAGCCAAGCTCTCGCGTTCAGTCAACGAGACTCGATAGCACTACAGATCTCGATTGAGCATTTTCGCTTTACAGTACAACTTCGAACTTTTAACTCTCTACGATGCATTGCAATGAAGCACTGCCGCAAGCATTGCGCGTGTTGGTCTTTACAGATAACAAGCGTTGTCCTTCACGTCAGGCGGAAGCTCGGTATGCCGTATGCCCTCGAGAAATTGCTGTTCTCTGAGAGCCTGACAAGCATATAAATTGTCTATCAACGCTGTGTTCATTGGCTATGTCAAGCAAATAAGTTGGGGACAACGCTTGGCTGCATGGCCGAGGAGCCGAGTCTTTCGAGACAAGAAGCGTGCTACATACAGATTGGCTTGAACTATTGGTTGCCATGAACGTGGAAGGCGCTGCCATGGAAGTCCGCTGTTCCTGTATAATGGTTTTCATCATATCAGGTTTCATAGAAATCAGTCTGCCGAACGTCCTTGAAAGCACTCCAGCAGGTAGTCTTATCATTCGTGGTGATCGTGGTGTGTCGATAAACGCCACAAGTGGCTGGCTTCTTCACATATGAATAATCAGCAGCCACGACTAGCCACGAGTACCCTGGAAACAGATGATCCGGCGAACGTATGTTCATGCGATGCAAACCAGCTCCTTCTGCGCCAGATCTGTCGCGTTCATGGCGATGGCGTCTCACACACACGACAATAATGTCGTGTCTCGAGAGGCGCAGCATTGGCACCTGGGCAGAGTTTCTTGCCGAGCCTCCACGTAATCACAAGACCCGGTCAACCGTCTTCACATCATTGAAGCTGTGTCCCTCCTGCACTTTGTTTGCTTCTGCTCCAGATACCCAAGATCATCACCACCACCGATATCGAAAGCACATCAGGTCATAGACCCATCCATATCATACACCCGAACGCGCAAACACATACAGCACATAATGTCCAAATACGTAAGTGGCGCCATCAACCACAATCGCAACTCGCAGGGCATCCAACTGATGATCGGTACGCGCATAGGACGGACCTCCGCCTCCGCCAGGCTACCCACAGCAACCTCAACAGGCGCATTACGATGCTGGACCAGCGCCGATGGGCGGACCTTACGGACAGCCGCCGCAGGGCTACAACCAGGGATACGATCCGAACTACAATCAGGGCTATCCACCACAAGGAGGAATGCAATATCAACAAGGGCCGCCGCCGATGGGATATCAACAATATCCACCCGGACAGTATCCGCCCGGTGGATACCAGGAACAGCGCGGCGGCGGCAAAGGAGGAGGAATCTGTGCAGGTATTCTAGGTGCTCTGGCGTGTTGCTGCTGTTTGGTAAGACGATCACCCGAAAGCCGGCTCGCACGAGAGCGATTACTGACGTGGGTGTGCAGGACATCCTCTTCTGATCGAACGTATACGCAATCGATAGCGCGAATAATTTCAGAAATAAGCTAGGGGTAGAGAGAAGGGAAGAGACAGTACTGCGCGAGAAGCAGGCGGCTATGAACAGGGCAAGAAAGATCCCTACGGCAGAACAACTTCTTCCTTCATATGATACATGGCGCATCGGTCAGCGTTTGCAGTGCAAGAGCGAGAAGCGGTCGCGGTATTCGGGTGCCCGGTCGGTCCTTCTTTGCAAAGCTATGTATTTTGATTACCTTCAAAATTCTCGCCGTGGCTTTCCACCTCACATGTGCATGCTCAGAGCAATGACGGTGAAAACAGCCGGATCAGCGCCGTGCTAGTGGCGGGCTATGTCTGCGCGTTTCGAAATTGCTGATGATCCTCTACTTCAGATTCTCCTATGCGATCCCGACCGATACTGTTGCTCGTGTGCGGAGCGAGTATACAAGCATCGCGCAACTACCTTGGATGCGAACATTGTAATGCGGCTTTCCGCTCTTTGATCGATCGAATTAAGCTCGGTGATTACCACCTATGGTGAATTCGTCAGAGTGCTCGTAGGCTTAATTTTTCGGGCAGTCCGTGTTGCGGGTTGTTTGGGATAAGATTGTCGACCTGTCTAGACGACTGCTCGAATCATGGAGCGTAGTAGATTGGCCATATATGTGTCAGCGAGCGCGTGCATAGCGTCAACATTCGCTGTTGTCGATACCTGAACTATGCGCGACAAGTCCATAGCTCGGCATCTGTGGAAGGAAGTTGTAGATACTACTTTGATCGCTCCCGAGAAATTTCGCCTCTGAGCTATGGGGAAACAAACAAACGTACGAAAACATCTCCCTCCGTACTTTGACAAGATTCGTAGAGACAATAGGGAAAAACAACAGCAGAAAACCAAAAATGACAATCTACTCATCTCACACTGTCGTCGGACAAACAGCCTCCAGAACAACCACCTCTGCCCGATTTTGAGGCAAGGTCCCAAACTGCAAAATGTTCGTCAAATCGGGCGTGCGAGTATAAAAGAAAGAAGTCCCCTTTGGATCAGGGGATATGCAAGAAATGATCCCTGGTCCAACATTGCCTGGTAAAAGGCATTCCAGGGGCGAGAAATTGTTAGCAGCTTGTCTCTCCGGCCCATAAGGTCGCACAAGTACAGGCCTTTGCGAAGTTGTGAAGGGCACTTGAAAGTTCTGGCCCGCGACGACGTTGCCTGCGACGAGCCTGAACTGGGTGGCATCGGAAGCGCTAGGGATGAAGTAATAGCTGCCACCGCCGTCAGTGCCAACGAGTGGGTTGGCATCGAGAAGTAAGAATTGGTTTGGATAGACTCCGCCCATTGAGCGAATGAGGAAGGTAGCACATGTAGTTTCCGCCGGTGCCGAAGACGTTGTGGTTGTCGTGGTCGTCGTTGTAGTGGAGGTAGTAGTAGACGTGCTCGTTGTCGTTGTTGTCGTCGAGGCAGTAGTGCTTCGGGTAGTCGACTTGCTAGTAGTCGTCGTCGCAGAAGGATACTGTGGCACCGGAAAGTAGACCCCATCTCCCTTGCCAGTCTTCTTATAGCTGCTACCACTATTCCCTTTCGAAAGGAAACATTTCTGAGACTTGCAGTTCCAGGAAGCGGCCTGACATCGGGCGTCTCCAGCGCAAGCTTTAACACAGTCCAAATAGCACGGTTGATAGCATGTCTTGAAGTAGTTCCCTTTGAGCTCCCATCCGCAATATCTCTCGCACTTTCGATATTTGATTTTAATAGGTCCGTTCTGGCAGGACTTGCTGGTCGCAAGCACAGAGACTATGGGCAGCAATGCCAAGAAAGCTCCGCCTGGGAGCATAGCAGCAGCTTGTGTATGAGATCCCGGTCCGCAGAAGGATGAGAAGTGCGCAAGCAGGCTTACATGTACCACTGCGCTACTGCTGTGCTGGTCTGATGATTGACGACCGCCACTGTATTAACTTTATGGGTTGGCTCTTTGGTACATAGAAAGAAGAAGCGGAACATACTTGGCAGCGACCAATAGTAACACTACCTTCCTACAGCCGTATTACGAGCGAGAAAGGAGCTCGAAGCAGCTTGATCACCCTCTATGCGTCCTTGTGTGGCTAGAGGACACCTTGAGAAGTCATAGAGAAGTATTGACGAGCTTTCACATTCCGCCTTTTCTTTCTCACTAAGAAAGGTTATCATTCTGCCACGCCCCTAAGTTAGCGCGAACCTCAAACTGCTTTCCACTTTTGGGCGAGCATTGTGGAGATTCGAATGCGCAAAAGTCACGAGCTCCGACAGGCAGAAGAGGCATAATAGCTGCGCTGCGACCGACATTCCTGTCCGTAGGCAGCGGAAGAGCTCGACGAAGTCTGTTGAGTTGCGTGAAGAATCCGCTGGGCATCTACTGCGTGTGATGTGATGACATGACAAGGCCCAAAGGAGTGGTCTGACCAAAGTGCGCTGCGAAAGGAGTGGTAGGAGTGGATTAGCGAGTGGCTTGCAGTAGCGGGAGCATCTTTCTCACCTTTGTCGCTCCGCTCGGTTTAGTCAAAAACTCTGTCTTTCCCAAAGTGGCTTGCCACGGCGGAGCATATATGTTCTCCCCTGTCCTGTCCTGTACTTTCGTCAAGATGTCGGCTCCGCAATTTTCTACTCTACTATCAGATCAGCCTTGCCCATCCGACGCCCAATACAAACCTCTTGGTATAACGCTATAGAGACGACAGTGTATAAGACCGGATAGGTATGAGAGGGATGAGATCGCTTTGGCGCATTACCTGAGAACGTATCACCCTGCCAAGCTGTGGTGCTGTGCTTGGTCCAGTCATGCTGCTTTTGAGCACCTAGGTATCTGCCATTTCACCAATGTGCTGGCGAGCGAAGACTATCAGAAGGTGGTTCATGAGTCGAGGTTCCCGGCGCTGAGAGATACGTGCATCTTGCATACAATTGAATTGGACACAGAGCTGAGTGCCGACGAGGCGAGACTTCAAGAGACCAGAACATGTTTCCTTAGCAGACCATTCTTCAAGGCCCAGCGCATAACTTATCGGCCCAGACCTGATCTGATCTTAGTACGTACATTGTATAGCCAATACGAGGCACGCTTTACATTGATCTCTGGCGGTAAAAGAGGTCCATTGAGAATGTCTCTCGATCGCCTTGGCCCTGTCTGGTGACAAGTGAAGTCAGTTTAACTAACAACCAGGAATGCCAGATCGGTCGCGATTGGCTTCAGGGTCCAGCCGAATTGCTTGTCGACTGCGCTAAGCTCTGTGGAGTCTTCGCACTGCTTCACTTCGGTGGCTCTCGGCTTGAGCTTCGGTTGACACCTCGAAAAATTCGACCTGTCAGGGAATTCTTCAACACATGGATCTAGCATGGATGAGGCTTGTCCTGCGATTTTGACAACTCCTAGCTTGTGTTGACTCACCGGTCTATGAATAAGTATACTCTCAAGCTGATAGGCGGTCTTACCTGACAGCAGCACCTATTATAAACTACAAGATGTTGACATCGAGTGCAACGACAAAGGGCGGCATGGTGACGCTGATGCTTTGACTCTGAAAGCCCGTCATCCACTCCGATCCGCTTTGTAAGGCGATGCAAAGGGTCTTGCAATTTGACTCGCGCGCAACGGCAATCGACAGTGCCACGGTGGCGTGTCTGCCTATGGTTTCAGCAACCGTCAACTGTTGGAGCCAGACATGTCGTAGGTTATAGATGTGCCGCTTATGTCGTTCGAGATATTGCACCTGGCCGCTGAGGCAGAGCTGGCGTATCGCGCTGCTCAACACTCAGTGTCTCTGGTCTAGATAAGGAGAGCAGGAGCTACCAGAGAAATAGCGTGGCGGCGAACTTGGTCGATTCCCGTCATGCGAGCGTAGCGATCGTGCTTTGTGGGCGCAATCGCACTGCTGGATCCTGCCCATTACTGCCTTGCGAGGCCTGCTGCGCGAATGCTTTCGCAACGCTTCCATTATGCACATATGGATACGTACGAACAGCGAAGAACCGCGGTAGTTCAACGCACAATCGAGTCCGTTGTGAAGGGCATTGTCCGAGAGAGATGTCGCGTCAATAGTGGCTAGGCGATCGCCTGCGACTCGTGCAATATCGGAGGAGAGTCCGATTCACGATGCTTTCCGGAGCAGTGAGCGATTGTTGATGCAGCGCATAGCTGCAGCTGATAGGCACTTGTAGTTTGTAAGTTGACGCGCCTCTACTGCTGCTTGCGCTGGATGGAGGGAAATTGCGATGATGATATTCGAATGTCCCTGCAGGCTTCCTTCTCACGCGTGCATCCGCGATGGCATGCACATGCCCACATTGCTCACTGCTCATGCAAACCTCCAAACATTGCAGGATCGCAGAAGTGCAGCGCTTGGCCAGGTAAGATGTAGATGTCTTCCCGCGGACGCCGCTTTCTGCGGAGCGAGGTCATTTCCAGAGAATACAAACTGACGGCGGCGACGGACAAGGTGCGATGGACAACGTGGGCGGTGATCCAGGTGAGACACCATGAACACGCGAGACGCGAGCGCATCCGAACCAGTGGATGGGGATGAGTGCATTTTGACGTCGCCATCGCGGTGGGAATCGAAAGTCTGCTTGAGGTCGGTCGTACCTGCAGAGCCGCATCGGCGATGGTTCACACCGTGACGGCAACGTGCCGCCCGTCAACCTCCTCTGTACGCCGGGAACAGGCTTGTGTATCGCATTCCTCGGGTCGAATCGAGCTTCGCCTTTTCTGAAGGTGATGCCGCCTGGGAGCTCATCGCTCGATCGAGGCCGTACTGGCAACGCTGTGGGCCACTCCGGCCATGCTGCTGGAGGAGCGGCCGTGAGTGGTTTGTCGGCCTGAGCAGGTGGTGCGGCTGTGTTGGGACGACGACAGCGAGAGTAGTGTCGTGCTGCGCCTGACGCACCGCTGCTGTCGGGAGGTGAGTGCAGCGTGCAGAGAGCACCCGTTATCGACGATGCCGCCCATGCTGACGGTGTGTATTTCTGGCCGTGGCCTGGCCTGGCCCGCCGTGGGCAAGCAAGCGTTTTCGCTTCGGCAAGCACCTCAATTTCGATGCAGGAGCACCAGCTCCAGGCCTTGAACGCGCCCACGATCGACACGCCCATCCAGCACTGCGCAGCGTCGCTTGGCATCGACTGCGCGCCTGGAACATCGCCATCGTTGCAGAATTGCTCTGATGCCGCCGACCCATCGCGATGGATGAGAGCATCGCCTCTTACGCTCGCGCGAGCCCTGCAGCGTCCCTCGACGCCCGCCTCCGATGTGCAACCAGACTCAGATGCGGCCATGACAGAGGACGCTTGGATGGAAAGTCGTCAGGCCTTTGCATCTCTGCTCTGCATTCGTCTGACCATCCGACCAGCTGACGCATCGTGAATCGAGATCTCGCACTGCAGTGAGTGTGCTGCCCTCGAGAGTATCCACCGCACGCCCTCTTGCACACCCACCTGCTTCCCTCGATAACCCGCCCGCCTGCACACCTCTGACGCCGGCATACCTCCGGCAAACGAAGGACCACACTACGGTGTCGACGACGAGAGCGAGCAATACACGGATACGCCGCTGTCCTCATGGACACCAACATCACATAGGCTGCCATCACGACGATACCAATGGCGCCTACACTACCGAATCCGAGGATCGTCATGACACCACCCACGCAACCTGGTGCCGCGACCTCGACGAACCCCCGACGACCGCCAGCACACCGATCGGTGTCTTTGCGCCACTCCCAGAGCCGGAAAAGTCCCAAGGAAAGCGATACCTCGAGCGATAATAGTGCCCCAGGAGCAACGGACGGGAAGAAGAAGACCAACAGTAGTGGCTCCAAGGACAGTAATGGGTCTCCCTCGAGTTTGCAGCCGCCGGGTCGAGATAGCTCTGGAGAGAGTAGCAATGCTGAGCAATGGTTTCAAAAGTCGAACAACGACGTGCACGGCAATAGTGCCTCGTTCGCTGATAATGATCCCCCGTTCTTCATGCGCAACTCTTCCTCGTCCGAGACACCACCGGAAGCACACGCTCAACACATGAGAAATCTCCTCAACCCAAATGAAGGCTCACACTCATTGCCACTGCGGACAGGCCTGCTCCACCTTGGAACCGAGGGCAGCAGCACCGAAGATTTCCGCAGCGTCATTGACGATCTGACCATCGAGAACAAAACGTTGAAGAGGCGGCTGAAGAAATATGAGAAGTTGCACGACGCTCATCTGAAAGATGAAAAGCTGTTTGAAGTCCGGATACACGGACTTCCACCTCACAAGAAGCGCGAGCTGGAAGAGACGCTGAGGAAATTTGCGTCGAGCCTGGGCGGAGGTGGCTTCCCGGCTGCCGGCTACGAAGCCATCGTACCCACGCTCAACGCTCAGAAGACTTCATCTTCTCAGACGCAAGCATCAGACTCCGCGTATGCCTCCCTTTCAGCTTCGGGCCAGGGATCTTCGGCGCAGTCTGGCGCGGAGAGTCGGCACAAGCAGATGGGATCGACATCAGCACTTCGCAAACAAAATATCCACACCTACCTGCATCATATTCCAGAAGGCCTCTTGCCACAGGCCATCCCGACAAATATGTCGGAGCGTGCGAAGAAGAAACTCGTCGTGCGAAGGCTGGAACAGATCTTCGCTGGTAAGGGCGCAGTCGCCGGATTGCATTCACATCCTATGCAGCAGCAGGAGGTCTCGCAATCGGCGGCGCGTGCAGATCGAGCTGCGAACGAGGAACAAGGCTTGCTTGCACGGCAAGAGGGCACCCGAGAAGCCCGCATTATGCTCCGGGACGGCAAGGATGCGACGGCCGATAAGAACGATGCATCCACGAACGCCTCTTCTACTGACGACAAGAACGCGAAAAGGAAAGCTTCAAGGCCTGCCCCCGCCAAGTTGCCATCTGCAGACAGTGAACAACGACCTACACGTCCGCTCGATCTCGACCCACACCGTGCGCAAGTGCCCACTGACAACATTCGGTACATGCGGCATCTGGGCTTTTCGCCACCCAACCCTGAAACGGAAGAGGCGCAGGAGGGACATGGCTGGGTGTACTTGAACCTGTTGATCAACCTGGCGCAGCTTCACACCATTAGCGTGACATCGGACTTTGTGCGCAAGGCGCTGGGTGAATACAGCTCGAAATTTGAGATCTCGAACGACGGCCGCAAAGTGCGCTGGAAAGGAGGGGCTTCGGTGACCCATACGAGCAGCAGTGGCGGAGGCTCGTCAATTGGTGTGGACACACCAGATGGGCAAAGCCCACGCAAACGCCCCAAGCTTGTGCACCGGGAAAGCGATCGATCAACAACCTCTGGCGCGCATCAAACTGGCTCCACATCTCGAAGACTGCCGGACAGTAAACTCGTCTACACGCCATTATTCTTCCACAAGGATAGCACAGATGGTAATAGCTCGTCTGAAGAAGAAGATGACGATACCTCGTCGCCATTCCCCATGCCTCTGGCCGGAGACTCATCCGGCATGACGAGCTCAGGAAGACAAACCACTGCCACAAAGAAGCAGAAGAAGCGCGAAGATGGACCCATCATCTTCTACAACAATGCGCGCTTTTGCACAGATTTGAGTGGCGATCGCAAAGCAAATGGAAACGCGAATGCGCCGCCATACACCCCAGCGACGAGCGAGCCGGTTGGCAAACCGTACTTGCCAACGGAGACGATGACTTCTGAGAAGAGAGGTCCCCTGGCTGAGGCGTCCGAGCTTCCAGAGCCGATGGATCTTGGCGACAATCCGATCCCAGAGTCACTCGAGCTTTCTTTTCCTCCAAGAAGTCCGGTGTATCTAGCTAAAAGTGAGCCCCTTGAGCCCATTGATATGGCTGTCACTGGTATCGGTGGTGTCTGGCCATCCGACAACTTTGCCATCGAGGTGGAAAGCCGGCATGCCCGACTTGATCAGCCACAAGCTTCGTCAGCTGCTCAACGAGATCAACATAGGCGTTTGCCCACTAAATTCGCGCGCATCTTCGATGAAGCCCATAAGAAGCGCAGTCCCAGTGAAGTTGTCGAGAAGAAGGTGATTGCAACCAGAAGAAGGGATTTGATCCCCTCTCAATTACCTGCTGCCTTATGCTACATGCCCTACGGCGAAGACTCGACCGGAGATGATGCATCTGATATGGATGACGAAATGTCTATTGCACCAGAATCCCCCGGCGCATTTCCGCCTGCAACAGCACCCCAGCCTGTGGAGCTGCACTACGCCACCACCGATTACGAGGAGGAAGACGACGATGATAGCGACGCAGAATCCGACAGCTCGCTCGATCTGTTGGCTGCTGCACGGCAAATTGACCCTGAAGCAATTAGCAAACAGGAAAGGGAGTACGATGCCCAGTATGCCGAGCGTCTCGCGGAGGAGATTCCTGCTGGAAGTAGTGCAGCAACCGCAGGTGGTGGCAGTGGCTTCGCAAGTCCAAATGACGAGATGAGTCGTGAAGATTATGAGAAGGCTGTAAGAGCCTTACGCAGGAGGCAAGCAGCCAACGCGTTGACGCAAAGGGAAACGTCAGACAGCATGCGAGCCCTTGATCCTCGCGAGTCTTCTGAAGCAGAAGCAAGGGGCGAGGACGAGGAGATGGGATATTAGGACTCGATGATCTTGTGCAGTCATTCACCCGCGTAGATACTCCACAGAGTTCATATTGATTCGAAGATGTATTATTGAACACTCTTGCTGGCGCTGCTGCGATCTACAGTCTACTAGTTCGATGCCTGGCGCAAGCTCGGCAAGAACCTTAAAAATGTCCGCGGACTAACTTTGTACGACCGCACCGCACCTCGCGACTTCCACGCGCGACCGTCCATACAGCGTACACGAATCTTGCATTCTCAGGAGCATTCGATGCCTATTCTGCATTGCGAACCTTGCAGCAGAATCCTGCCGTTACCTGGTACTGCCCCACCCGCGACCGTCCGGAGGAAGCAACTCCGCGTGGCGTGACGACGACCATTTGTCGGATATATCTCGTGGCCGAAACCCTCCACTCCACGAAACGATGGATCCGCAGCTCACAGGCGTGACGGGACTCGAGCAATATCCTGAACCTGTGCCACCGCAGCAGGTCTGTTCCCCATCTGCCGATGGCCGATCATTGAGGTTTGGGGCGATCGGAAGCTGACCGTGAGCAGGAGGTCGACGAATTTCTGCGGAAGAAACGCAAGGCACGCGAGCACAAGGCCTGCTACCCATGCAGGCAGCGCAAAGTCAAGTAAGTCTCATCGGATTATGAGCCTCGTGCACTGGGCCAAGCAAGCTCTTCGCAGATCTCAGAACGCATTACTCTCAATGGTTCACGAGGGCACCGCTGACAGCTCAGATGTGACCTCTCGCGACCATGTCAAACATGCCGCGACCGAGATCATCCCGAATTATGCTCATATCATCCTCCCAATAAGAGGCAAAATGTCGAGCCACATCCTCCAGCAGCGATCATGGGTGACGGCCACGCGCCACCATATCCACCGCAAGCACCGGCACCCGGCTACGTGAATGTTGCAACAAGTCAGCTTGATATGCTTTTCCGGCAACTGCACAATCTCGAGAATTCCATCGCGGAGCTTAGACGTGAGGTGCGACGGAATGCTGGCGATAATAATGGAACGCACGAAAGCGACGGCACCGAAAGCAGCAATGGCCACCGAGTGCAGACTCACACTGATATCCATGGGTTGCACACCAAAAATGAATCGGTAAGGCAGCGAAAGCACTGATAATTTCTCGGCCATCGTTGATGTGAACCAAGGGCGAGATCGTGCATCTCGGAGGCGGCTCTGTTCCAGCAATGCTATACGCCTTGAGTTCGGGGCAGACGCCCGGCGCCAAAGAGCAACAAGAGTTACAAGAATTCCTGGGGAAATCTGTCTTACCAATGTTCGGACTGGATAACGAGTCCGCGACATACCCTTTTGTCGATCTTTGGGGTTTGCCTCATGGTTCGCTGCAGCGTGCTCGAGAGCTTGCGCGAGCCCTACCTGGCGATAATCAGCTCATGAGTTTATTCGCTGGCTACCGTGACCTGGGATACATCATCTATCCTGGCATCGCAGACATCAAGCAACTCGAAGCAGATCTCACCGGTTTCTTGATCAGTCGATCATCCTATCAAAATCCGGACGAAGGAGTCACTGAAAACATGGTGTATGGCAAAAGCTTCTACTGGCTTGGCATGCTCTTTGCCGTGCTTGCGAGCGGTGCCCAGTGCAGTGCTCTAACTCGTAAAGAGCGAGAGCTCACGTCGCAAGTATACGGTAAGGCGTTCAGCAGCTATTCACACCACGATCAAACTAACGATAATAGTATGCTGCGCTTTCGAATGCTTAAGATTCACAAACTTCCTGTCACAACCGCACGCAGAGAGCATACAAGCACTTTTGATCATTGGCAACGTGATGACCAATAACATGGTAGGCACTATCCTGGCTGCACCATTTCATCAGCAGCAAAGTCCTAATCTTGTGCAGAACGCGGGCACTGCGTGGTCGCTGCTTGGTCTGACCATCCGCCTTGCGCAAGGGCTTGGTCTGCATCAAGCATGTCCACCTCACATTGCGCACGATGTTGTACTCCCTAGATCACGGATCTGGTGGGCTATCGTGTGGCAAGACAGTCTCCTGTCCATAACATACGACCGCAACGCGTCGCTGGATGTTAACACGATGCCGATGCCTCAGAACTTCGGAGCAGTCAGCTCTTATCACGCTTCTATGTATCGCATGTGCAAGGTCGGCCTGGACATTGTACGGGACCGAGCCAAAGCAGCGAGCTCCCGGGAGCATGTCGCACGCATCAAACAGCACCGCGAAGAGATTGCAAACATTATGAGAGATGCAATGGAACATTTGCGAGACTCTCGCCATTGCAAATCTAGTCAGGAAACTCTGGAACACTGGGCTCTCTACTTGCATACCAGCTATGCCATGTCAGAGCTCTGCCGGCCCGCAATCAGCCCTCGAACATCAAGTGAGCTTGTCAAGGGTTTCAAGCAAGTCTGTGTCGAGAATTTGATCAATACGGTGGAAGCATTCCTGGGCCTGAACAACATCACATTCTTTGCGCGCCAGTCGTGGGCTGCTGTTCATCGAGCGCTGAGTTCAGCCCTACTCATTGGCATCCTCGGCGAACATCGGTCTAATGAACGGGCTCGAAAGTTGATTGCCCGCTTTATCTCGTTGATGGGTGACATAACCTCGACTGTCGACCCTAGTGAGATATCTGCACCGGTGCAGCGAGGTGTCACTGCACTTCGCAAGCTCAACATTGAAGGTTCGCGAAGCGGAGGGTTTGGCGATTCTATCGCCTCGGGTTCGCCTGCCGATACTGGTGGTACTATCGTTGGCAGTGACGGCAGTCTGAAGATTGACCACAGCCAGATATTCACTCCAGCAAATTCCGAAACCGCGGGCACCATCGAGGAAGAGAACTCTCCGTACTCAGTCTTGAACACGATACTGTGGGGCAACAACAGTGGCATGCTGGGGGAGAATCAGCCTGTGTAAGAAGTCTTGTGCGCCACCGGGGCCAGTGTTCTACCATCAGAACGCATTCATTTCTTGGAGTACGCGACCATGCTTGCTATGGGCAGCTCGCTGGTGCAGAATGACATCTGACATTCCGAAGCTTCGCAATGACCACTCAAAAGTCATTATGCTGACACTGGACAATTGCTAGGGCTGTACCAAAACGATAACCTCTCTGGACATCAGTGCCGTCAGTATAAGCATCAGTGTCAAGAATGCAATATCAGTCCTGGCGGCGGTGGTTTCTGTGCAAGGGCTGGAGTCGAACATCGGCTCAACTCCGACTTGCTTCAAGCATCATCGGGCTTGGGTCTTGGCATGAAGCTGGCCCGTTCCCGGCTCACCGGCTCGCCCCCTATGGCCAGACCACATTGTCTCGTATGGCTAAACTTAGCCCAGTCTCTCTGCACTTCATCGGTCAACCCAGAGTACAGGCGAATCATCTTTGTCGTGACACGTTCAAGACTAGGGTGGGAACCATGGTCAAGCAAGACATTTCCTGGCCAAGTCCATCAGTTCTTGGTGCTGATTTCTCCATAATAATTTCCGGATACGATCAAGATGGTTCCTGCAATAGCGCTATCGACCTTATTGCCCCTACTTTGTAAGTGGTCAAGTTTTGGTTGAGCAGGACGAAAGCAGGTCGTGTTAGCATGGAGTCATTTTGCAAGACCAATCACAGAACGATGTGCTACCGTACTGTGACTACTTCGCACATTGCTTCTCCTGGTTGTCAATGCTGACGATCAATGCTACCGGAAGCGGCAAAACTATAAGTAATCCGGTCGAGGCCCACTGTGTTGCTTTCAAACTTACTACAAGTCACTCTTTACACGCCAACTCAGCGAACAACACTCGTTGCCACACTCGTTCGACACATTCACAATGAAGGCCACAATCTTTGCTATCGCCGTCGCCGGCCTTGCCGCCGCACACGAGGGCCACGACCACGACGAGGCACCGCCGGCCTACATCGCGCCCCCGGCCTACGATGCGCCACAGCCTTCTGTCTCGACCCCAAGCGTTTCCCTAGGAGTGCCACTTACCTTTACTGCGACGCCCACTGTCGCTCTGGGCCCGCCTAAGTACTTTACCGCGACGCCCACTGTCGCTCTGGGCCCGCCTAAGTACTTTACGGAGTCGGCCCCAACTGCTTCCAGCACTGCCTCGTCTTGCCCAGCCCCAGGTGACAAGGACGCATCAGGCCGCTACAGCTGCAAGTGAGTTCTGTCCCAGCTCAACCTGCTTCTTGGTCAGCAGCCAAAGCTAACACGGTATCAAAAGCCCAGCACACAGTTATCCGGACGGACAGTACTGCACACTTGTCGACGGCTGCGTAAGTAAAGCGATAGGTGGAAGCCCTGCCCAAGCCACCATATGTGAGGCAATGACCATCGCTTACACCTATTCCTTTTAGTACTTTCTCCGTGTCGTTGGACCAGGTGTCTCTGCCTCCGCCAGCGTTCCAGTTTCGTATGAGACCAAGACGGTGTCTGAGTTCACCACGGTTTGCCCATCCCCAACGACCTTCGTCCACAGCGATACAACCTACGCTGTCACTGCCGCTACCACAATTGTCATTCCATGCCCTGGTGGATGCGCCATTACCAAGCCTGTCACCACTGCTCCTGGTACCGCTCCTGCCTCTCAGCCAACCCTAAGCTCCGCAGTCCCATCTGTCCCAGTCTCCCGCAACGGCACCTCTACCGCACCACCAGCCAAATACACTGGTGCTGCTAACAAGATGCTTGCTGGTGGTGCTCCATTGGCTGCTGCTGCTCTTGGTGCTTTCTTCTTGTAGATTGAAGAATGGAGGTAATAATGTACCGCAATCTCAATTGCAGACGTGGTAGACTACGGGAAAAGGAAGAGACGAATACCACAGCAGATACCCTTCGCGCTTGGATTCTGAACATCAGCCAAATGATAGCCGTAGGGGAATCTCTTCATCTAGTCTGAAGACGTACAATGTCTAATATCAAGTACTGCTCGATAGCAAGCTGCTACTTGTTTGCTGCTCCAAATCTCCTTCTTGTCTCGGCTTGCAGTCTCCCCAAACGTGCCTGCCTACAAAGTGTTTGACTTCCGGGTCTTCTCGCGCTGCAAGAGAGTCTAAGATGAGCGCGCACGAGTATACGACTCACCACGGTGTAGAGTAAACACGAGAGCGTGCGAACTCGGTCCGCTTCCGATGATCGGAACGTGGGCGAACAGGTCCGGGTAAGGACTCTGCCGACACGAGGAACGTGCCGAGGCCATGGGTCTCGTGTGTTGTTGGAAGTCCAAATGGGCAACAGCGCTGAGATGATGGGACATCTGCATTGTACGATACGCTGTAGACAACTACGGAGGTACAAGACCACCAGAGGCTAGAGTGTAGGGTGCCAGCAGTCGCAAAGGAAGCGACGTCGGATCCGGTGCTGTCGACGAGCGCGGAAAGGCGCCGCGCTCTGTCACTGCAGCTCGCTCCAAATTCTTTGGGTGACGCGAGCTCACACGAAGCTGTCCTCGATCATGTGTCACATGAATGCTCCAACAGAGCGGAAACACCACATGAGCTTCTCATGCCAGCTCTACTCACCTCTTCCGCGCACAGCTTCCTGCGGAACGTGTGGGGGAAGGGCAATGGCAATAGGCTCGTCCGCTTGGGACAGGGTAGTCTCGGGTCAGAACACGTCCCGCGTGCAATGCCGAAGCATACACAACCACCACCCGGCAACCATAATAATCATCCTCTTAAGTGAACGCCAATGGCTTGATGCTTCTCCGCTTTCTTCTCTTGAAACCTCTCCTCTCTTTTTGAAGCTCTCGAAGAACATTGACCCTCACCAACAGCCAGCATAGTAGAAAGGTCGCGAAGATGGTGCCCTCCGCAACGCTGTGCTTGCGAACAGCAAGGAATCTGAACAAAACCACACCTTCAGTGCGTTGTTGAGCTTGGAATCGCAGTCGCGACGTGTTGCTAATTCATCAACCAGTCTCGTCTTATCGCCCGCACATTCGCCTCTTCCTCACGCCGATATGCGATCAACAAAGTCGTGTCCTCGCCCGAAGAGGCCCTCAAAGACATGAAACCCAATTCGACGCTTCTCTGCGGAGGGTTTGGTCTCAGTGGTGTGCCCGACACACTGATCAACACTGTAGAAAAAATGCCGCACATCACTGGCTTGACGGCAGTTTCGAATAATGCTGGAGTCCCAGGCAGTGGACTGGGAAAGCTGCTTGCAACGAAGCAGATCAAGAAGATGATTGCGAGTTATGTGGGAGAGAACAAAGTTTTTGAAAAGATGTATTTGACGGGAGAAATAGAATTGGAGTTGACACCACAAGGGACTTTGGCTGAGAGGTGTAGTGCTGGTGGACGAGGCGTGCCGGCTTTCTACACTCCTGCGGCATTTGGAACGATTGTTCAGTCTGGTGAGCTGCCGTTGAAGCATACTGCCGATGGAGACGTGGCGCAATTCTCAACAGCCAAGGACGTGAAAGTCTTCGATGGAAAGCCATACGTGATGGAGGAGTCGATTAAAGGCGACTACGCGTTCATCAAAGCCTGGAAGGCAGACCGTCTGGGTAATGTTATGTTCCGCTTCTCCGCAGCCAACTTCAACGGAGCCATGGCCCGCAACGCAAAACAAACCATTGTCGAAGCAGAGCACATCGTTGAACCCGGCGAAATCGACCCAGCCGCAGTCCACGTCCCAGGAATCTACGTCCAGAAGGTCATCCAATCCACGACCCCCAAGGAAATCGAGAAAGTCGTCAACGCAAAGTCCCCCGAAGAACTCAAAGCCGGCGCCCTCGGATCCGGCGACAGCGCCAGCAAACGCGAGCGTATCGTCCGCCGCGCGGCCAAAGAATTCAAAAACGGAATGTACGCCAACCTAGGCATCGGCATGCCCATGCTGGCCCCAACCTTCGTAGACGACAGCATCGAAGTCCAACTGCAATCCGAAAACGGCATCCTCGGGCTCGGCCCCTACCCCCAAAAAGGCGAAGAAGATCCCGATCTCATCAACGCCGGCAAAGAAACCGTCACCCTCCGCCCCGGCGCCGCAGTCTTCGGCTCAGACGAATCCTTCGGCATGATCCGCGCCGGACGCATCAATCTCACCATCCTCGGCGCCATGCAAGTCTCCGCCAAAGGCGATTTGGCCAACTGGGCCATCCCAGGCGTGAAAATTAAGGGAATGGGAGGAGCGATGGATCTTGTATCGAACCCGGAAAAGACGAAAGTTGTGGTGACGATGGAACATTGTGATAAGAAGGGCAGGTCGAAGATTTTGAATTCTTGTACTTTCCCGCTTACGGGACCGAAGTGTGTGAGTTTGATTATTACGGAATTGGCGGTTTTTGAGGTTGATTTTACGCATGGGTTGACGTTAATTGAGCACGCGGAGGGGGTTACGGTGGAGGAGATTAAGAGTAAGACGGAGGCGCCGTTTAAGGTGTCGGAGAGCTTGAGGGTGATGCAGCAGTAGAGTGGTGCCTTGCCTTGCCTTCCAGAAGGATAACTTTTTCGATCGATCTAGCATGGCGTTGGGGGGACTGTTAGCATATGGTGAAATTTGTATAGGTCAAACGTTCGAATGGAGAGATTCAATTGTGAAGCTCACGAGCCACGATTGATTGCTGGATCTATCTTCTGCCGAACCTGCCTCTTCCTTTGGCTTTTGAGTTCTTGTTTTTGATGTTCAGGCGTCTGTAGTTCGCATGTGTCTCGGGGTTCACTTTGCGCGGCTTCTTCTTCGAGTCGTCTTTATCCGTCTCTTTTGCCTTCGATTTCTTCGACTTCGAGCTCTTTCGCACAGCTTGATCGCCCTCGTCCTCGAAGTCGCCCTCGTCACCACCCTGCAGTTGCGATTCGGCGACAGCTTCTTGTTCATCATCGCTAAGATCTTGGTTGACATCGCCTTCCTTGCGTGCTTTATGAAATACAGGCTTCATGTTTGTCCGCCTCGTTTGCCGCTTCAAGCCTTTCTTCTTCCATGGCTTTCGTGTGGGCTCGTTGTTCTCCGGAGCGCTGTCTTCGCCGCTCGATTGGGGAGCCTCATCCGGACCTAGCGGCATCTCTATAGCCTGGCTGTCCTCGACCTGCAATTCTGGTACCTTCTTCTTCTGCAACGTTTCGCCTCTTGACTCTGCCTCCAGCTCGTCCATGATATCCCACTCTTCGTCCATATCCTTCTCTTGCTGCTTTTTCAGATTCTGAATTATCGTACTCAGACTTCTCACCAGTCCACGCTTCTGGAATGGTGGCCTGCTGATCGGCATATGCGAATCTTCATCTTCATCGATTTTGGCAAGTGGATTGCATCGCCGGAGGAACGAGGGTGTCGCGAACAGCCGTTTCGAGGAGCTCGTCGTGCCGATGTCGTTGTTGTCCCGTTTTCGCTTCAGTGGTGTACCAGCGAAAGCCGCCAGCATGAAGCGCTTGCCATTGGAGGACTCGGGCGACTTCATGTGCACATGCTCCGCTGAGCTTGTGCCTTTGCTCGGAGTTGCTGCCACGAGATCTGCCGCAGTACCACCTTGTCCCGTCTTCATTGGTGTCTCATGCAAATCATCTTCAATATCGAATAGGCCCAGCACATGTCCGTCTCGTTGGGGTGTTGGCCCAAGACCAGCACGAATCCATTGTGGCGTGGGCTCAGGCTCTACTTCCTTTACCGGCGACAGTATGGTCTGAGCATGGTGTCCAGCAGATTTGAGGCGAATTGGTGTCTTCCGAGGCGTCGCTGCAGGTGCACGACTTTGAGGTTTCGAGGGCGAGGCTTTCGTGGCAGCTGGTCGCGTGCTCTTTCGTGGAGTGGTTGCAACTGGGGCAGGCTTGGGAAGCCTCGTCAAGTCGTTGTACAATTTGTATTTCGCGCCTGGTCCAGCTTGTCAGCTCACGTCCAATACTCCCAGCAGACCTTAATCATACTTATGGATGTATCCTTCTTGATATCCTCGCGTCCGGCCTTTCGACTATGCTTTTCCCTAAATGCATTCTCCCACGCCTTCAGCTCGGCTCGCAGCGAGGTCGTGTCGACCTGGTTCTCCTCCTCTTTGACAGACATCTTATCGTTATTGCTGCAAACAAACAATCATCTTGGTCGGGAGTCGTACAGTGGTTCGCGTCCAACAGAGTCGCGACTTAAGCGCGGTGCACGTGCGCGAAGTGGGGCTCCCATGACGATTCACCCAAACACACGCAAAAGTCTACTCGCACTTCGCGTCTTGTACAGCAGACCACTACCATCTCGTGTTGGCTAGTCTATTTGCTTACGAAAGAGATGTACACCCTGTCTCAGCTGAGAAAACGAACAGACTCGCACAACGGAAATATAGCTTAGCAAGCATGAGTTGCGCCATCCGGAATCGCCCCGTCGTACTCGTCGCGCCGATGCCTCGACTTAGTATCGATATCGGCAGATCCTCCGCATTGCGATGAGCATGGGAGCATAGGTATACAACTCACAAAGCATTTCAATACCATTCAGACACCACCCTCCTCTCCCTCCAAGACTTCCACCACGAGACAAACTCCAAGAAACCATAACAAAATGGCGGACCCCTCCCTCTACACCTACCCAGATCCCCTCGAAGGCTACGAAGACCGCGAACCACTCTCAGAGTAAAATCAACCCACATCTATCCCTTTGAACAAACACTCATCCAACCTCCCAGCGCCCGCAACCCCGACGACGGAAAGTCCCTCCTCAACCCCACCTCTCCAACAAAAAGAAGCCCCGCCTACACCACCTTCCCCCCTCCCCTCTCCAACACCCCCCGCGGCGGCTTCGACATCCACATCTACTACCTCCCCTCCTCCTCCTTCCAATCCACCTTCGCCAAAAACCTCCACTCCCGCATCCGCTACGAATTCCCCGAACTTCGCATCTATCCCATTTTCGATCGACCCATAGGACCGCATAGTACTGCAATGTTCGAAGTGAATTTATTTACGCCGGAGCAGTTTGGGGCTTTTGTGCCTTGGTTGGTGATTCATCGGGGGCCTTTGAGTGCGCTTTTGCATCCGAATACCGGGGAGGGGTTGGAGCAGGAGAGGGATCATACGCAAAGGGCGGCGTGGTTGGGGCAGGCTTGGCCTTTGGAGGCGGGGGTGTTGAGACGGGTTGATGAGGAGAGGAGGAGCAGGAAGAAGTTGGAGGAGGAGGAGGAGTGAGCGAAGGAGAAAGTAGAGGGTTGAGATGAGTTGGACCGAGCTGGGACAGGTTGTTTATGAAGATATATTGTTCTATGCTCCGGAAGCATGTTGTGCATGATCTGGCGAGATAATTATGCATTGCGAGAGCGTAGTATACTTCTACAAATTATGATGGATGGTATAATGCCACATCGTCCTGGTTTCCCAATAGATCCATTTATTCTGCTTCTTCTGCCCGAGTGCCAGACATTGTTCTCTGACACACCCTTGGCCCTTGTTTCCTTTGCATCGTGGGTATCTTTCTTCTTCAATGGGTATAATGACCTGCTATCCCCGTCACACTCGCTAAAAAGCCGTAAGATCATAACACCATCAGTTCGCCGTAAACATCGTAAATCAGATCAAAAGTACAAAATACGCTTCAATAGCACTCTTCTCTTCCTCGTGTATGTCGGTATCAATGCTGTTGCGGCACACATCCCGCAATGCCGATACTAACAAGCATATACGCCGCCGCGCAGACGCACCACTCGCGATTCGACATGGCATCTCCAATTTTCGTCGTAGCAGCGACCAGCACTGCTGCCGTTGTGATGAGGATTGTCGCGAAAAGGCGACCAGAAAATGTCGGAATCATGTTGAAGAGGAGGAGTGGTAAGATGGGTAAGAAAGCCAAAGCCAGTAGAGGTTGACGGTCTGCTTGAGCTGGGAAGTCACTTCCTTGTGTTGCTGCAGATGACCTTCTGCTTCTCCTTCTCGATGATGCTGAAAAGGATGGAGGTGGCGTCCCAGGCACAATCAAATCTTTCTCGTGTTCATCGGCAAGGAATCTGGTCTCTACTTCGTGGATGGGAGTTTTCGCGGCCAGCCAGTCTCGGTATGTTGCGATCTCTTCCTTTTCCGCAGGCGCTGAATCTTTGGTGAGGTTGGCGAAGCTCGCGACGGCGGCATTATAGTCTTTGGTCTTGAGGAAAATTCGTCCAAGTATTTCGGTGCGCTGGTGGTGCCATTGACTGCCATAGTTCTTATCGCTTCTTCTAGATGCAGGCGGAGGCGATGGCGATTGTCCACCTTCGCCCGCGGGGACAGGGGGCTCCAGAGTGGCGATGATCTCGTCGACTCGCCGTAGTTGTTCTTCCATTTCTTGCAGTTCGTCTTGCATGTGAAGGAGGATCCGGTGGTTCAGGTATCCGAATCTACGATAGATGGGCTTGACTGCAGATTGTTCATTTGATAGCTCTCGGGCGAGCATCTCGTAGCCGGCAATGGTCTGCTGAGCATTGTCCGGCGCATCGGGGGCTGGAGGTGGTGCAGCTTGTGCTACATATCCATTCACTCCATGCTGAGGCACAGGATATGCCATCGTGATCGCTGGCGATGCGTACTGATACTGCTGCATTTGCATGTCGTGCATATACTGCGCCCAGGCTCGCTGCGAGTCCGTCGATCGCATTGATGAAGACGAATAAGATCGATGTTGGCCGTAAGCAGAGTCCACTCGGTGGTGTGCAGATGGATGATGCTCTTGTGCGACATGTTGTCGTAAAGCATCTTGTTGCACCTTCAGCCGGTCTTCATGACTGTCCGGAGGTGTAGGAAGCCGCGCAGCGTATGACAATGACGCATTCCGTTGTCGCCCTTCGCGAACAGCATCTTCAACTATAGCTGAGGTGTGAGAATCACGTTCATCGCTTTCCGCGACATCGCGAAGCTGTGGCAACTTCTTACCATTCCTCGGTGACGATCTTTCTGCTTCGGGGCTCCGACTCCCACTTCTTCGACTGTCGAGGGAAGTAGCATATTGGGCATCGTACTTCCGCCGTAGCTCTGCCACGGAGCCACTGATGCTTCCATTGCGCGTTGCGGTAGGTGAGGGAAATGTCGAATGGCTAGATGGCGTATCTGGCAGCTCACTGGATCCGGCATCTGAATGTTGATAATGTGACGCCGCCGACGATGATGACGACGACGAGCGAATTGAATGGCTATCTTCGTATTCATCCATTGTGGCGTCCAAGTAGTCAAAAACGTTTGGGACGTGGACTGTTTTGGTATTTATCTCGCTCACCGAAGCTTGGCTAGCTTCCCTTTGCGGTCTCCCACGGCTACCCCTTTGAGACTGTCGATCGTATGAATCTTGGGTAATGGTCGTGCCACTCCCAGACGAATGATCCGAAATACGCGTAAGACTAGAGAGGACCGAGAGCAGTGAAGGGTTGATGAGCCGGGGAAAGGTTTCGCTACGTCTATGCAGGGAGCCAACACGATGCTGCTTGACAGGCGACCGTTTGTGATTGCTGCTGTCACTACGTTCGTGATGTGATCTTCTGGAATGAGTAGATTTGCTCTCACGGCGGTGCCGCGACTGTTGCCCTCTTGTCTCGGACCTACGAGTGAGGTTGGATTCGCCGGATTCCAAGATCCTGGCTAGCTTGGGGAAGAACGAGCTCTCTGTATTGCTCCGGCTTCTGCCCTTGGACGACGAACTCTTGCTTTGTACTGCACGTTTCTTACGTCGAGGAGATGTTTGCCCGCTGTCGACATCGATCCATTCTTTCTTCCCAGTCCTACTCTCGCTGCCCACTGTCTTCCGCCGCGGTCTCGCCAGCGTGGGCCGGCTGCTGACTTCGTCGCGCGGACTCGTGACCACCAACGTGGGAGGCAGAGGGTGCGAGGTTCGTCCTGGAAGTCGGAGGGACTCTGGCTAGAGGGCCATATCTGCATCAGCGTGGGGTGAAGGGAGGAAGGCACAACCAGGAAGACGGCAGCAGCGGAAGGGCCCTGAAACTTGTACTTACCATCCTTCTTGCGTGGCCCGGCCAGGGTGGCCTATACGTACTGACTCAGTGTGGTGGAAAGCATGAGAGGCGAGTGCGGTCACGCATCGTGCTCATGCAACCTGCTCGGAAGTGGAGGGTGAAACAGAGGGCGCGAGACGTGGGCGACGGCGATTGCGCACAGCATGCTCCGGACAAACGACACACGGTAGACAAGACGTGCGAAGAGGGTGTCTCACCGCAGGCCGAGAGGGCTTGTGTGACTTCCAGGCTGAAGATAGGCTCGGGTTCAGGGGCTATAAGATGGGCGCAGGCATAATAACAGGGAACCGCCAGTTACGCTTGTGAGCGTTGGAAGAGTCGGCTGCATGCGCTGGCGCCGTCTGCCAGGAGCGACGCGCAGCAGAGAACGCATGCGCGCAGGCAGTGCCAACTGGTGTTTCGTCGTTGGCCAGACGGGCCAGACGCTGCACGTCGAACTGCATGCTGGCGTGCGTGTGAAGAGCGACGGTGGTGAGAACGACAGAGGATGATGATGCAAGTCCGGAAGCCGTTACATTCCTCAGCTCGAGCTAACTAGTCGTCGTGGAGGGAGTGCTTTTGCCCGCCATGATTGGTCTCCAGAAGGGCTTAGTGACACAGCGCTCACGCGGTGAAGGCGTGCCCAGAAAGAGGGCGTCCGAATTAGGTTTAGCTGCCGTACGAGAAGGTGCTCACTTGATGTCTGGCTGCTGGTATGCGGCCGCTGTGAATATTCTCGTTCAGCCATTGCCGACACCATGGCGCGCAAAGCCATCCAGAATGACCAGATCGTGAAGCTCATTGTCGGCGCAGGCCAGGCTTCGCCCTCGCCGCCCGTCGGTCCTGCCCTCGGTTCCAAAGGTGTCAAGTCCATGGACTTTTGCAAGGTTAGCACTACCACCAGCTCTCGACACCCACATGGCGCATCATCTGACAATGGCTTGACCAGGAATTCAATGCGCGAACGGCAAACTATGTCCCAGGCACACCAGTTCCCGCGCGAGTGACAGTCCGACCCGACCGGTCCTTCCATTTCGAGATCCGAACACCTCCTACTGCGCAATTGCTCCTTTCCGCGGCGGGCGTCAGTCCCATCAAGAACAAGCTGAAAGGCGCGGGAAATACAGCAGGGCCGAAGTCGAAATCAGGAGTGCTGGGTGCAGGCAAAGCATCATTTCATGGCGGCGCGGCGCCCGGGAATGCTGGAATGGGTCACGTTGGCAGAGTGAGCCTGAAGCACGTGTATGAAATTGCGAAGATCAAGCAGAGTGAGACACGGCTGTCCGGCATAAGTTTGGAGTCACTGGCCAAGAGCGTGATTGCACAGGCCGGGAGCATAGGAGTGGTTGTCGAGCCTTGAGAGAGCAGAACTGGAATTCGGGCAATTGCATAGCGCTGGCTGAAAATGTACAAAGAAGTCACGAGGCATGGCGTTTAGGGGCGGCAATACCCAGCCTGGGAGGGCATGTAAGATATGGGAGATAAATCGCGACCATGGCTTCACACACGCGCCAAGATGTGGCTGATCACTTCAAGCAGACGCGATGTACCGAGACTAGAGATGTCCTTTGCCGTAAAATCCGCGTGTCATTGCACTCTGGATTATGCATTAAAAGTATACACAGATCCCATCTGCTGCGATGGGAAGTTGCACAGCGTTAGGTCATGACCATCTGATGTTCCACCTCCTGCGAAGCTGCTCTCAGCTTCGCTCCTCTCCGTTAACTCCCGAAAGTCTATGCATCTGTCTATGCACATCTACTGCCAAACTCCTTCGCTGCGGATGCACCTTTCTAGGCTGTTGAGCGAATGTGGCTGTACAAATACACACAAAAAGCGAATGTAGGGTATCTCGAACCGCGAGCCATCGGTTGAAGGTCAACCACGCTCAAAACAGACATTGCGCCACGCTTGCTTCCTGCTGCAAGCTCAAAAGGGTTCGTTGTCGGATTGATGAAGCGCTGAAATGCTCGTCATAATGCTGAAATAAATGCGCCATGCAATGCAGTCATGAATTCATTGCCGCCAGTCAAGTGGCGAATGCCGAAAAACGGTCAATTTGGTGTTCTTCCAGGTCTCCAGCAGCTTCACTACGCTTTTTGATATTCGTTATCGGAGGATGAAGCTAGTGTGTCGCCTTCCCAGGAATCGTCGGTCACTGGTGATCGCATGCCAGTTGATGGCTCGCGGCTGCTGCTGGAGAAGCTGGAGGAAGAGCCAATGGTCCATTCATCGCTGTCGCCGTGGAGTGCCAGTTCGTACTCGTCAATGTCCGCAATACCGTATGCGTACATTTCCTTCTCCTCACCATGTTCCACGTAGTCGTAGTCCCATCGGAACATCTTGCCAGGCTGCAGGCGAGGCAAAAAGCTGCCCTTTGCGATGAAGTAGGCAATTGCTGCGATGATGCTGCCGCCGACCAAATCGATGGCGTAGTGGTGGCTCAAGTACATCGTAGCATACCACATCCAAAGCGTGTACATGACAAACAATGGTCGGAGCTTTGGAAATGTGTGCGACATGAAAAGCGCCTCGATGGTGGCGTTTCCGGAATGCAGCGATGGGAAAGCTCCGAAAACCAGTGGAGATGCCGTAAACGTTGATGTGTAGAGATCAATCCCAAACAGCTTGTCGATTGCGGCCAGACCAGCAGGGGATCCAGGAATCGAGTAGTTGGCTGGTGCCAATCCGTACAGGTTCTCGTACCAAGGTGCACTGCATGGGAAGAGAATCTGAATCATCACACCCGCCATATTCATGTAGCCAAAGGCTCTCGCGAATGTGGGGGTTGTGCCTGGTGGTCCGAAGATGAACATCAGTCCAGAGCAGACAAAGGGTGCTCCAAAATGCGTGATGCCGTATGGTAGCCACGCGAGCACATCGAGAAAGGAGTTCTTGTGTGCCGACAGGATATTGCTCAGATTTGCACCGTAGAGGATATTCTCCATTGCAGGAAGCACTCGCACCCAGATCCCGGGTCTGTACTCGCCCGGGATGAATTGACAGGCGTAGAAGAGGACGAGCCATCCTGCGATCGGGAGGAAGGGCAGGAAAAACTGGCTTGTGACGGGTATCACCAAGCTTGTCATGAGCGCAGTCGCCACCGCGGTCTTGAACAGAGGGCTCTTGCCATCTATCATGCACAAGCTGAATATGCCGACCACAGCCAAGAAGAGATATTGCGCGTCATAGTAGCTCCATTGATGCGTCCGGAGGGCTCGAATGGTGTCTGCGGGGTTGAAAGAGGTTTCGATGGAGGCTATGGAGGAGGTCGGTGTCGCTCGTGATCGGATCTTCGAACGCGTTGATCTGAACTTCCGTCGGATGCGATGTGGTATGTAGACGGGGATGGCGGGCAGCGATATGCGAGGCATGGTGAAGAAGCGAGTGGGCGAGCCTTCTCCAAAGGAGAAGTACTGCGTCCGCATGGCTCGAGGTTCGGTGGTCGACAGAAGAGCAGGCGCTCCGGGAGGTTGTTGTTGACACCGGGCTGTTCCACCGAGACCCACTGGTGCTGTGCTGCTGCGGCTGTGTTGAGACTCGGTGCAGCTGGCGACGGGCGTTGCTGCGCTGCTCGCGTGACACGACACTGGGGATGTGCAAAAGGCAAACTCTGCGCGCAGCAGATCCAGCGCACCACGAGCGTCTCCACGGGCAGAGGCGTTGGGTTGTAGTGTGAAATTTGGTCCGCAGATCGTTGTCGCTAGGGAGGGCGATTAAGATGAGGTGGACTGCTCGCGGCGGCGCACGGATGCTCGCCAGACGACACCAATCCGGCAGAACAGCGCGCGCGCTCCGTGGGCTTCAGGATGCGACGCGGAGGGCGGAAGGGGAGCGGTGTTGCACTGTCAATCTGGGCGAAACGCGTTGAAATGAGCCTTGTGGGCGAGGGCACAAGCAGGTGTGCGAGTTGGACACGCACATGCACGGCATCATGTCATGCGACCAGCGATTGCACGGAGCCGGCAGCATCATGACAGCGACGGCTCCAGAGTTTCCTTGGCTTCACCAGTCCGCCGTTGACTGGTCGGCCGCAGCATATTCGATGGCGCTTACGGACGCCCACGCGCGCTCGATGATCTCACCGCATGCCGGACCGCATGTCATCGTCATCCTTCGAGAGCCTACATGTGCGGTATTGTGCTGTGCGACTGCCATGTCTTCCCTACTGCCGTGTCTGTATCGTGAATTGCCACAGGATGCTGCATGGGACAATCTTGCCCCTCTGCACCGCGCCATCCCCGTTGGCGATCGAGAAGTCGTTCTTCGGCCGCATCGGTCCTCCCGGCCCATAAAACGACCGGAGCGAGCGCTCGTCGTAAAGCCCGATGTGCAGGCATGCACAAAGCGGCGCTGCGCTGTGCTGTGCTGCACGGCTTCCGCAAGCATCCGCAAGGGTTGCCGGATTCCTCCCATCACTCCGCCTCCAGCTGCTCGGTCATCCAGCTCAGCCGCGATCCAGCTCCTCTGCCCAGCAAATCCTTGCAGGCAGCCGCTTTCGACGTTTCGACTTCCCATTGTTCCTGCTCTCCCACGACCACGCGGGCACGCCAAAGCCATTGGCGATGATGTTGCGCTGGGTTCCCTGTACTTGCCACTGTTTGCGGCGACAAAAAAGTCTCGGAATACTGGGACTTGCTTTTGAACCAACGCTGTGCCAAGCGGTCTGATACTGTAAGCCGGCAGGGGAAGACGGTCTGCAGCATCCTCCTCCATCCCATTGGTGGTAAACCCTCCATCACTTGTTTGAGCCTCAACTCCAAGCTCTGCTCGCCAGACGCGGACTGTGTTGCAGAAGCCGGTGGGGTTGGGAAGCCATGGCGATTACTGAACCCGTTACTGAACCTGTAGAGCGTTATGTCCGGTCTTCGTCGGTAGAACATTGAGATGTTTCTGGATTACTTGCGCCCGTCTAATCAAGTCTTTCGACTGGAGAAACAGCAGCAACAGCACCTCTGGAAGCGGATGCCAAGACACATCTCCAATGACCAGCCGAGCAGGCATGAACTCGTCGAAGACCTCGATGCTTACATACACCTCGTGCTCGCCAGCATGTGGTGGCCATGGGTGACTCTCCAGACTGTGCCACAAGCGCGATAATACCCGAGGACTCTCCTGTCTGAGGCAAATCGTCCTTGACAACCATGAACGTTCGTTTGAACCGGCATCGGCGAGTGTCTAGCTTCTGGGATCGCTCGTCGATACACTTCTCGACGAGCCTCAGTTGCAACACCGAGCGTTGCGAACCTGCTGCCTTGTAACAGCACCGCAACATTGTTTCTGTTCTTGACTGCTCTCCAGAAAACACCCCGCCCTTGACGAATCAGCTTAACACTAGGTAAAGACTTGGAAACCGCACCGCACAGCAAGCAGCCTCACCAAATCAAGCGCACGAACAATGACCTGTGTATCGCCAGCAAACCAAGCATACATGCAAACACACACTGCTGTGGCGGAAGGAGAACAAAGTTACGTCCTAACAACTGGAACCATCAGACGCAAGACACGCCCGCCACAAATCGATACATCCGACCACCACCACATCATGCACATGTCTCCGAGCCCAAGACTCCGAGTCGCCTTCAACCGCCAGACAAGCTTCCTACTCGAACCACAAACCCATACAACCCGCGAACAGCAACAACAGCACCATCTCGAGCATGTTCCAGATATTTTCAATGCAGAATCTACAGATAACCACTCGACTGAAATGTCCCTCGACCACGAACACGAGCAAGGACCCGAGACGCGCAGCCCAAAAGCAAAACATTTTGACCTCGAATACACGAAACCAGGTCTTCATCGCGAAACTAGTGGCTTCGATGACGAGACGTCGCAAGCGAGACACTTTGCGCGTCTAATATCGAGAGATGAGAGTAGCCCGCAGCGTCGCAGGACACCTCAGAAAGTCGGGATGCAGTCAGATCAGCAGCGGGAGGGGGGGGCGGACCATAGTTCGCCTCCTACGTTGACTTTGCCCAAGAGGCATGGGAGCGAGGAGCTGGAGGATGATCGGAGAGGACGGCGGAGGAGAAGGATTGGGAGTGAGATTGATCATGAGATGACTGATGCGTGATGTTAATATAATTTGCTTGACCCAGTTTCAATGACTTCGAGCTACCAATCGCACCACTCTCAGCAGCTCATCGCGTCGCTTCCAACAATTCCGTTCACCCTCTATTCTTACAGTATGTACACATATACATGATGGGGGGTATCTTTCGTTCCGCCATAAAATGCTCCTTCTCTGGTTCCAACACTCGCCCAGCAAATGCACCGCACACGTGCGCCGGGCCAAAAACACCCTGTATCATGCCGTTCATTCTTGCTCTATCGTCCCTTGACACCCAACGCACTTCCTATCATGATCATGCTTCTGGTGCGAGTCCATCGCTACTATTCGTCTCCCCACCATCCGACTCGAGTCTCAACCACGGATGCTCAAGAGCTTCAGCTGCAGTCATCCGCTTGCCAGGATCGAGCTCAAGACACTCTTTCATGAACGCAATAGCTTCGTGCTCGTCATCTGAGATGAGTTCCTCGGATTCCTTCGTAGAACGTCCTGTGCACCACAAGATGATCTTCTCCCAGCTGTGGCCATTGTCGCTGACTGTCGGGATATTCGTCTCCAAGACTTGCCCGTGTAAGAGCGCGGCTTCTTTCATTCTTCTCCGCCCGAAGATTGTGCAGAGCTCGATGAAGGCGTCGATGTCGTCTGCGGAATGGAAGAAGGGGAAGCGTTTGGTCAGGAAGGTGAGGAGGATGATGCCGACGCTCCATACGTCGATTACTGTCAGTTGGGCTGTGCATTTGAGCAGGACTTCTGGGGCACGGAAGCCTCGAGTGCCTGCTCTGTTTGCTCGTCGTGAGTGGCGGTTGTCGTCTTTTGGGTATGAAGGCTTTGGAGCTTGCTGGCCTGCTGCTTGTGCTGCTGCAATTGTGCTTGCGTAGACAGAGTTGTCGTATCTGTGTTGGCGTTTCGTGTGGTCCCATTCGCATGCACAAGGCAAATGGTCTGTGCCTTCTCGCTCCGCCAGACCAAAGTCAACGAGCACACCACGTTGTGCTGAAGGCGAGTAGAGGAAGTTCGTCGGCTTGATATCCCGATGGATGATCTCGCACGCGTGCACCGATTTGAGCGCAGTGAAGAGGCTGTGGAAATATATCCGCATGTCTGGCCAGCTCATGTCTCGATAGTAGTCCCGGAAGTCCTTGTGCTGAAAGTAAGGGAGGACGGCAATGACCTGGTCTATGTCTCGAAAGGCAGTGATGAGTGGGCAGACATTTTCTGAGTCTCGTAGGTCGTGCAGTAGCTCGAGCTCGTTCAGGATGCGTTGCGGCGAGGAAGTGACATAGATCTTTTTGATCGCCACATATCGTGCTTTCGGGCGTCCGTTGGTCAAAGACTTCGAGTCGCCGTTGCGGTTCTCCTTGTCGGCGTCCAGATCCCAGTCATTGCGATACTCGTCGTACAACAGATCTTCGGCTTTGTAGACTGTCGAGAAAGTGCCTTCGCCAATGCGGTTGATTAGCCGGTAGCGTTTGGTGATGTTTTTGAAGCTCGCTTCGAACTTCTCAATGTCGTCGAGCACCAGGTCTTCCACATCCTCGTCCTCATCGTCGGTGATGGTAGCCCCACTTTCCTCCAAAGGACCTCTGCTTTCGTCCATTTCTTCTTCCATGGCGTCTTCTGTAGTTTCGTCGTGGTAATCTGGCTCGTCTTGATGCACGACGACAGGCTCCTGTAGACGCCTGCTCGCGGTTGCCATGTTGCTGCCTGCCTCGACTCGAGTGGCAGGTGCTGTGTTTGGCGCGAGCAAGAGTCCCACGGTAGTATGGAAGGTGGTGGTGGGACGCGCTAGCCCGCTGAAGCGCGTGTGCGTGTGTTGTCGGCAAAACACAGGGTCCGATGATTTGTTTACGCTGACAACCACACAACATCGACTGACTTTCTCCCACATTCACTGCACCACGCGGTGCTCACTCGTCGCATCATGGCAGACTTTGTGGTCAGTGAAGCGCTGACCGCGTATCTGGACGATGCGCACGCGATCCCTACCCCCGAGGCGGCACCCGAGCTGGTCGAATGCGAAAATGATCCCGACGCCTTCTCGCCCGGTCTGATCAATGGCGTGCTGAACGACATCAGCGCAGCCGTGGGCGAGAACCCGGAGGCGATCCTGCAAAAGAGTCATTTGGACAGTCTACAGTTCTTGCTCAAGTGCGCGCCCACCATTTCTTCTATCCAGCGTTCTCAGTTGTCAACAAAGACGAATCACCGCACTAACAGTGAGCTTTTCGCTCTTTCCAGGCAGACGTCGTATATTCCGCCGCAGTCGCTCGCTCGAGTCCTCGATCTGGTCATTAGTGGTTTGGGTGCAGAGGCCGAAATTGTGCACCAGGAGGACCAGGAAGAGCAGGATGAAAGCGCAGAACCGGCACAGCACAAACAAATCCTCGAGATCTTCGCGTTTTTGCTGCAATGGTGCGTCGCGGCCGTCGAAGCCAAAAGCGCAGAGAAGCCAGCTGGTCCAGCGCGGGGCAAGTATACGAAAGGCGCGAAGGGTAAGGCAGCACAGAAAGACGGCAATTGGGACCCCTCGAATCAGCTGCAAACCGCCCTGGACACCATGGCCAAAGTGATGAAGTTGAAACTGGCCAAAATCTTTGTGACGACAAGCGATCGCGACAACTTCATTGGTCTGCTCACGAGACCGACTTACCAGATTCTGGAGAGCGAGACGAGGGTCAAGAGTACAGCGATTCGCATGCATGCTTTCAAAGTGCTTTGTGTTGCGATCAAGCATCATGGGCATGCATATGGTGCTCAGACGAGCATCATTCAGAACTTGACATACTTCGAGCATCTTTCCGAGCCGATGGCCGAATTCTTGAACATCCTCGCCGAGCAGTACGATTATCCGCAATTAGCAGAAGAGGTACTGAAGGAGCTCTCCAACAAGGAATTCAGCGAGAGCGACACCAAAGGACCGAAATCTGTCTCGACATTCGTGGCAAGACTGTCAGAGCTCGCACCGAGAGTTGTGCAACGACAAGTTACGTACGTGGCGAAGCTGCTGGAGAGCAACAATTACACTCTTCGATGCGCCATTATCGAAGTGTGTGGTAACTTGATCATTTCGCTCTCCAAGATGGACGAAAGTGAGAGGAAGGAGGAGCACAAAGGACAGATCAATGCATTCTTTGAAGTGTTGGAAGAGCGCTTCCTGGATATCAACCCGTACTGCCGATGCAGGGCGATTCAGGTTTACGTCAAGTTGTGTGATCTGGAGACCAAATACCCAAAACGCAGGCAGAAGGCTGCCGAGCTTGCCACGCAGAGCTTGGAGGACAAGTCATCGAATGTGCGCAAAAACGCGATCAAGCTACTCGCGAAACTCCTTGGAACACATCCTTTCGCGGTCCTCCACGGGGGTCAGCTCAGCCACACAGAATGGAGTGAGCGACTTGAGAATGTGGACAACGAGCTTGCAGCTCTGAAATTGCCTGAAGCGACCGGACTAGGAGAACGCGATCCCAATGAGCGGACTGTGGATCAGAGCCTGCTCGACGATGTGACCAGGATCGATCAGACAGAGAAGCCGCAAACTGAGGAAGAGATCGAAGCAGCATATCGCAAAGCGCAGGAAGAAGCGGCCACCGCTGAAGCCATGAACAAATTGCAGCTCACGAGGCGCTACTATATCGAGGCACTGCGATTCATCGAAACACTCCACGAGGCATCACCACATGTGGTACGATTGCTCTCTTCCAAGAACAAGAGTGAGGTGATTGAAGCGATGGACTTCTTCGTCACCGCAGATGCATATAGACTGGAGACTGCCAAAGCGGGTATCAGGCGTATGCTGAAGTTGATCTGGACCAAAGGAAACAGTGACGAAGGCAAGGGCGTCCAAACGCATCTTGTGGAGTGCTACAAAGGCCTCTTCTTCGCTGCACCCGGTAACTTTACTCCCAATGAGGCAGCTAATTATGTCGCACGAAACATGATCAGTCTGACCTTTGGTTCGACACCTGCCGAATTGACGAGTCTCGAGCAGCTTCTGGCGACCATGATGAAGGAGAAGGCCATCAACGAGCTTGTCATCCAGAAGCTGTGGCAAGTCTACGGAGTGCAGAAGCGAGACATTTCCAAGTCGCAGCGTCGAGGAGCAATCATTGTGCTCGGCATGTTGGCGTTGGCAGACCCCGAAATCGTGGTCCGCGAAATGGAGACCTGTCTTCGGATTGGTCTTGGGGCGATCGGACGTCGGGACTTGGTGCTTGCTCGGTATACCTGCGTCGCTCTGATGCGGATGACCAACAACAAACCCACGAAAGGCACCGAAGGCAAGCCAAGCGTACGATTGCCTAATGACCACGCTGTGCTCATCCGGCTTGCCGATCTGCTTGCCATCGAGAGCGACAGTAAGGACTGGTACGGCCTGGCAGAGCAAGCGATTGGAGCAATCTATGCACTCTCGAAACATCCTGATGTGCTTTGCTCGGAGATTGTAAAGAGAAAGACGAGGACTGTGTTTACACCGCGAAGGACACCCACCCCAGCACCAAAACAAGAGCCTCAAGAAGACAACAGCCAAATCGACAACGATGGCGACGTCGAAATGAGCGAAGTACAAGAAGAGGAGCCGATGCAAGTGGACCAGGAAGCGCAAGCAGAGCCTTCGACAAACAGCTACAATCAGGCACTTGGACTCTCACAGCTGCTCTTTGCGGTCGGACATATCGCGTTGAAGCAGATTGTCCACCTAGAGCTATGTGAACAAGACTTCAAGCGACGCAAGGCTGAGAAGGAGAAGACGAATCCCACGCCAGCCAAGAAGACTCCTGGAGGCCGTGCATCCTCTGGCAAGAAGGGAGATGCAAAGACTAAAGAGGAGCAGGAGGCGGAAGATGAGCTTGATCTCATGGCCGGCACAAATGAGGACGATTTTGCAGACGCCATTGCTCACATTCGCGAGCGAGAATTGCTATATGGCGAGCAGTCATTGCTCGCCCACTTCGGCCCTCTCGTCAAAGAAGTCTGCAGCAACAACACATCCTACCCGAATGCTGAACTACAAGCGCACGCTGCATTATGCATGGCGAAGCTCATGTGCGTCAGCTCCGAGTACTGCGAAGCCAATCTCGGTCTCCTCATCACCATCCTCGAGCGATCCCCATCTTCCATCACCCGAAGCAACCTCGTCGTCGCGCTCGGCGATATGGCAGTCTGCTTCAACCACCTCATCGACGAAAACACCGACTTCCTCTACCGCCGCCTCTCGGACCCCGCCCTCCAAGTCCAACGCACCTGCCTCATGACCCTCACCTTCCTCATCCTCGCCGGCCAAGTCAAAGTCAAAGGCCAACTAGGCGAAATGGCCAAATGCGTCGAAGACTCGGACCAATCCATCCGCGAAATGTCTCGCATGTTTTTCTCCGAACTCGCAGGGAAAGATAACGCGATTTATAATCATTTTGTCGATATGTTCTCTTTGCTTTCGGCGGATGAGGAATTGGAAGAAGAGAGGTTTCGGAGAATTATCAAATTTTTGGCGGGTTTTATTGAAAAGGATAAACATGCTAAGCAGTTGGCTGGGAAACTTGCGCCTAGGTTGCAGAGGGCGGAGAGTGAGAGGCAGTGGGGGGATGTTGCGTTTGCGCTGGGGTTGTTGCCGCATAAGAATGAGGAGATTACGAAGGTTGTGCAGGAGGGGTGTAAGGTTGTTGAGGGGCAGCAGGCTTAGAATGCTAATGCTGCTGCTGCTACCGCTACGATGTCGATGGGAATGCATGAGATGGATGTTACGAGGCGTTTGGGGCGGTTGGAGATTGTGGGTGGAGGGCCATGATCAAGGAGGCTTACGAGCGCTTCGTGTTTGGGGGGCAATTGTCCATGTTTTGTTCAGTTTCTCCATATTTCGTAACCTTGTACAGAAGAACGAGTCTGATGAACACTTTCTACTTTCTCTGATCATTGATTGATAGACTGTACTGTCTGGCTGAGACTGTTGACATTTTCTTTGTCGCTGTCGATTACATCCCTGGTCTCTTTCGACCTATGCTATGCTATGCCGCCGCCATTGCTATGCAGATAATCTCTCAGAGACTCCTGGCAGTCTTGTCTGTTGGAGACTGGCCTTCAAACTACCCAACCAACACTAACACCCGTTTTCGCTATGCAAGATTTTAGTTCCCATTGTGAACCCCTCCAACGCCGCGCTCGCTGAACAACAACAATTGTCAGATATACGCTAAAAAATGCCACAGAGAAACGAATCTCTCGCTTCTCTCAAAACTCCAACCCCGCAAGTCCATTCCTCATATTCTCCACAGTCTTCACTCCCACACCCTTCAATTTCCCCAACTGTCCCAAATCCGTAACGCTATCCTCGAGATCACAAAGACAATTTACGATCGATTCTGCTTTTTTCGCTCCGACGCCTTTGAGGAGTTTGATGCGGCTGACGTCTTTGGTGTTGATTATGCTGAGGAGTTGTTTTGTTCGAGGGGTTTGGGAGAGGAGAGAGGTGGCGAGTTCGTCGTCGGAGTCGTCGTTTTCTGGTAAGGGGGAGTGTTTGATTCCTTCGGCTGGTTCTGCATCGGCTGCGGGCGGAGGAATCAGGGAGCGGGAGGTTGGTTTGGTGGATCGAGGACGGGCTTTGGATTTTAGTCTGTAGGAGAAGCTCTCGTCGTCGGAGTCTTGCTTTTGGGCGGCTTCGTCGTCTTGGCCTTCGTGATAGCTTTCGTCTTCTTCGATTTGGCGATTTTGTCGGGTGATGGGTTCTGGGCTGAAGCGTTGGGCGTGCTTCTCTGCGAGCTTTGCGGCGATTTTGTCTTGCAGTGCGGCTACTTTGCGTACCAATTTCTGGTTGCCAGGGAAGTACGGTAGAGCGAGCTGATACATCTTCAAAGCACTGGCATCCTCGCCTCGCACTTGGTGTTGCTTGGCCATCAGCAAGTACTGGAGTCCTTCAGCTCGTTCTGTCTCTTGCCCCTCGACTCGCTTTTCGAGAGCGTCTAGTCTCTTCTGTACTCCATCCGAAATGGGATCCTGGTTTGCCACAGCAGCTTGGTCTACCCGTCCCGCGAGCGCTTCTGCAACCTTGCGCTCAATAAGCGCTTCGATGCTGTCACTGGTCATTGCCGATTGTAATGCTCGCGAGGCACTGTTTGGTTTGATGGACTTCGATGGTCTGCTCAGAGCACCTATCGCCTCGCTACTAGCGACTCGTTTGGGCGATTTGACTCCGGCAACAGCGGTCCTGGTCGAGGCAATGTTTGGGAGATTGGTAGGTTTTGTCGTTGGAGGCTTGTCCGCAAACACGGCGAATTGCTTGACAGGCTTTGGTACATTGGTGAGATCCTTGAGGGCGCTGTTCTGGGATAGTAGCTTCGGCCGCAGCGGCTGTCTGTTCATCCCAGGGCCAGTGGCGGCGGATGGCTTCTCGTCCTTGGACTTGCCTTCGCGGAAGAATGGCTGATTCTCAATCTCGTTGACCTCGATCTTCTTCGTCCTGTTGGCAAAATTGAGACTGCTAAGAGTGTCCAAATGGTAGCTCCTCACTGGCGCGAGGTTGAGGATCATGACTGTGAGACCGTTGTTCTGCCCAAGGGCTAAGATGCGCGTCATCTTGGACTCCCGATATGGTATACGCGACTTCTTCTGCGAGATGGCTTCAACGCATGACGCGAGCACGAATAGACTCTTGTTGATTGCCGAGCTCTCCACTAGGCGCTCCTTGTTGTTGTCTGTCCGCCTGTTGTCCTCTGAACCTGCCAAATCTATACATGATGCTGTGCTCACTTGAAACTCTTCGCCTGTGAATTGGGTGACCTTGACGCAGAGTATGGCGTGCGATCGGGAGGAGTGTGCGTTGAGCTTTGTGGCAGATGTTGACCGGTTGACGTTCGCTTCGTCGTATGCTTGCTCAAACTCTTTCAGACTCGTGCATGGCCGTTCGGTGAGGCCCACGACAACGGCCTTTCCCTTGGAGGTGTCTCGAATGGGCAGGCCAGCAGGAGTGCGCTTCTCCGGAGGTTCAAAGAGGTCAAACACGCGATCATTGTAGATCTCGTAGTATGACATGGAGACCTCGACCTGTGTATTTCCTTCGCTATCCTTCTCGGTCTTTCGCGCTCGCCGGTATATGCTCGATAACAGCCGCGGAATTACTCCTCGATCTGCCAGAGTTTTGCCTCCTCTCATGGTGTGTGTCTTGCCTGTCCCCGTGACTCCGTACGCGAATAGTGTCACGTCAAAGCCCTTGAAGAGGTGCTTCACGGTGGGCGAGACTTCCTGCTCGAAGATTTCCTGCTGTGTAGCATGCTGGCCGTAGACGCTGCTGAACTCGAAGGTGTACAGCTCGGACTCCTTCTTGGGGTTGGGTATGCGCACCACCGTGTCGCGATCGCCTGCTTGGGCTGGAGCTCTGGCGGCGTCGACGATGACATCCTTCTCGATCTCTTCCTTCAGCAGCGGCCTGATGCGGGCCACGACGCGTACCGACATGGCGCTGGGTGATGTTTGCGTGTGATGCCGGGCTAGGAGACGCGTGGAGGAGGAGTCGCCGGACGCTGCTCGATCATGAAGGCGGTCCAGCCGTCGGGTCGAATGAAGCCCAAGCTTCCCGGTCAATGTGATGCACGAAACACGTGAAGAGGGCGCCGCTCTCTCTCTATCTCGCAATGATCGGGCTTGTTAATTTCGGCACGCCGCTATTTACTGGCCGTCGACCGAGCAACCGTGCGTGCTCATTCTCCCCGATGCTCAACTGCTGACCGACACTCTACTCCAACACACACCCTTCTCTCGCACAATGCAGACACGTCTTCTACATCTCCTGAGACCGGCTCCCATGCAGCCGACATGTCCTGCGCGTACCGAAAGTCGTTCGCCAACGGACAGTCTCCCCGTGTAGCCTCAGTAGGATCGGCGGCAGGCAGGCCAACCGGATCTCGCGTTCCTCTGCCGCGAGCCAGACTGTGAGACTGCGCAGCAGCAGCACTCAACCTGTCGACGCGCTCGGTATACCACAACTTCGCACAGTCCAGAAAGCGGTCCTGCACGTCGCTGACCATCAAGTTCACGACGATGATGCCGACTGTGCAGCCAGAAAATGTAGGGCAGCGCGTGGACAACCACGACCATGTCGCAACTTCTCACTATCCTGCCTGTTTCGTCGCCGTCCCCTGTAACACGCGTTGGTTTCTATTGACGCTGAAGCGGGTCTTCGCGCAGATTAATCACTAATACCCTCGTCCTTCTATCAAGGCGAGCATCGGAAGCCTTCGCAGATGCCCCAAAGAAACCATCTCATCCTTCTGCTCTTGAGCAGAATAACGACGAGCCACGCACATCTTCTCATCCCGAGACAAGCCAATATCTCAAGCAATGCGCAAACAATCACCTCATTTCCACTGCCAGTCGTCGTCACTGCAGACCCAAGCATATCGACAGACACTTCCTCCGCGAGCACTTCGACTACTGCGGTGACGCATGGGAAAACACAGGCGACTTCAGATTCGGCACCAGCGACCACGGAACGATCAGCTGCTTCGTCTGTCCACTTCAGCTATGTGCCAGGAAGTGAATTGGACACGCCGTCGATTACTGGCTCTTCGTCGAGCGCGACAATTTCGAGCAACGAGCCAACCATCGCGTCCAGTGCACTCGCAAGCGCTGAATCAGGCGCATCCTCAATAGCCTCGGTGTCGTTCAGTTACGTCCCAGCCAACTCAAGTCAGAGCTCAGTACGATCATCAAGCACATATTTATCAAGGTCTACGAGCTCAGCGGTGCCTATTCCACGCAGCACGACTTTCCTGACACTCTACACCACCATATATCGAAGCGCCAAAAGTGGGGAAGCGGCGACTGCAGGAGATCAGCCTTCAGAGAGCACTGCAGCCAGTGGCGTATTTTCCGATATAGGAAAGGATATCACGACTACCACGACGATCCTTACCACTATATACGCTCCGGCAAGTGGAGGCCAGAGCTCGCTGCCAGGAAGCGCATCCACGAAAACAGTACCAGGTCTTGGCACTGAATCGTCACGAGCGCCAGTAGAGAGTCAACCTCCTGCCACGTCTCACGCCCCACCGGCTTCACCGATCAGCACCAGTACAACATCGGAGAAGTCCGATTCCAGTTCGGAGGAGATTCCGTCGACCATAGCGTTCTCATACGTTCCTGGATCGACTTTCGTTACCAGCACGAAATCACGTACCAACAGTCCTAGCACTGTAGACATTTCAACAATACAATTCTCCTACGTCCCGGGATCAGCATCTTCTTCGGCTCCTTCTGGCTCGAAATCACCCGAAAGCCCACCTCCCTATATGGGAACAATAGCTTCCTCTAGTGCAGCGGAGCCATCGCCGTCAACCACTCCTTCAAAACCAGGCGGGATAACGATCATTCCCGTCGATCCAAACGCCACAACCATCACGATTACCAAAACAGACGCGGGGGCGACCCAGACCGTAACAGAAACAGTAGCAGAAAGGACAGTCACTGTGACCGCTTGAACCACGGTGCTGGAACATCGTGGCAGCGTAGAAAGTTTAGAGTATGTAGATATACCCTTTGAAATGAACCTCAGAACAATTGTGCACATGCTTCATTAAGTTTGGTGGCATGTCTTCGTCTTTGACACTGTCAACTACCGCGTGCCCCTCATTCTCCATGCACTAGCCTGACTGAGCTTTGGAAGTGTAAGGTCCACATCTATTCGGCGAGGGTAGCAGACTGCCGATGGCATTTGAAGATCTGAAGGTTAGAGCTGAAGGCGATCGGCGACTAAGCACTGTAGAGAAAATGTCACCCAAAGCTTCACCGCTCGTGACATCTTGAAGCGATTCTGCAGTCGCAGAACACAAAACAATAACTCAGAAAGCGAGCACAATGCCTTACAACGCACTGGACTTGTTCAAGAAGCCTGCGCTTTCCAACACTACGCTACTGTCGGTTTAGCAGCCACCTGGCAGCCACCTCGCATGAACCGGACGGATCA